>SJXQ01008136.1:69021-119597 GCA_006408695.1 Aepyceros melampus
GCTCCAGAACGCATGATCTAAACCACTGCTGTCTGTTGTCTATATCAGGCTGTTCCCCTGATAGAAAAAAAAAAAGGGTCTACTATGAAGCCTGAAGACCTGACCCAACACCTAGCTACCACGATACAGGCACTAGCCATCCAAGACCCCAGGGGGCTCCGAAGTCCCCGAATCCAGATTTACTACTTCTTTAGACTGAGCTCAAATTTTATGTGGAAGAAGGAGTGTAGCATTGAGTACACAAGAAGGTACTTCAGGACTTAGAAGTCTAGCCCTGAACATGTCATTTGACTTTCTACTCAAGGATGGAAAGTAAATATTTGCATGGCTCTTTCCACAGAACTCTGCAGAAAGGCTAATGACAGAGATTATTCAAAAGGTCTACAAAGGAACCAGGGCAGCTGCAAGTCAAAAGACAGTCAGCTTGTATACAGAGGTGAAGGCACAACTGCAGAATGACAGTGCCAGGGCTGGCCTTCCTGCTCGGGGTATGTGACTAGGGGCCCCAAGAGGGCCTTTAGCACCACTGACAGGAACAAGGCCTCATTCTCCTCCGCCTTGGGTTACAGATTCCACACAGAAAATGAAAGCCATGTAGATTGGGAGGGACGAGAGTAAAAGTACTAAACTTCCAGTCCCTCATCTGCCTCAGCACTCTGTGATGCCATCTGGCTCAATTTAGCACCTTCAAAGGACTCGAGCATCAGATGGCTTGAAATAAGGCCAACCCCAGACTAGCACTAAAGCAAAGGAAGGGATAAACACATCTGAGATTTGGCTCTTAGCCCAGTAAAACAGCTGGACACTCAGTACCCAGTACTCACTGCCTTCAACCAACCATAGTGTCTGGTTAACCTCCTACTCCTTGGGGGCCCTTGCTTAAAGGCAACCAGTGGGCCAGGCAGCCATGTGTAAGGCAGGCTTCCAGACCCTGTTGCTTCCAACGTGTTCCCCTAATGAGGCCCATCACCTCTGCTACAAGCTGGAGTCAGGTTCAGGAATCTCTTTAAGCAAGGAAAGGCAATGTTGCATGTCCCCTTGAGGCATGGGCCTTGAGAAGAGGCCAAGGGACGGTACTAGACCACCTCCTGACATGAGTAGACTCTGCTCACTTCTCTTTCTACTTCTCTCCTGTTTAATTCTCCCATCCTCAATCTCTTCCCAGGCTCCGAGACTGCTTCCAGGTTTTCTACGAGTACTGGAGAGTAATAAACTAGTAGCTCCTAGCTAATCTGACACACAGAGGATGTGCAGAATCTTTATTTTCATCACACATTTTTAGACAAAGAATCAAGGAAAGGCAAATGTTGCATGTCCCCTTGAGGCATGGGCCTTGAGAAGAGGCCAAGGGACGGTACTAGACCACCTCCTGACATGAGTAGACTCTGCTCACTTCTCTTTCTACTTCTCTCCTGTTTAATTCTCCCATCCTCAATCTCTTCCCAGGCTCCGAGACTGCTTCCAGGTTTTCTACGAGTACTGGAGAGTAATAAACTAGTAGCTCCTAGCTAATCTGACACACAGAGGATGTGCAGAATCTTTATTTTCATCACACATTTTTAGACAAAGAATCTTTTTGACCCACTGGGATGGGGCCCAACATTTCATATTTCAGTGAGGATCTCGAAGGTAATCTGGATACAGGAGTGCTTAACTTATTCTTAGAGAAATACTACAGTAGGTTATCCTCCAGAAGTCTAAATGACGGGTGTGAATTTACAATATTTTCTCCCAGAAATGATAGGCAGTTCCCAGGAAAATGTACTGATAAGGATAATGATGTAACTAGTGTTCAAACTTGAACTAGGGGCTATTCCACGTTCAAGGTCAGGAGGGGCGGCAGTGAGGAGATACCCCTCGTCCAAGGTAAGGAGCAGTGGCTGTGCTTTGCCGGAGCAGCCATGAAGAGATATCCCATGTCCAAGGTAAGAGAAACCCAAGACGGTAGTTGCTGCAAGAGGGCATCAGAGGGCAGACACACTGAAACCATACTCACAGAAAACTAGTCAATCTAATCACACTAGAACCACAGCTTTGTCTACCTCAATGAAANCCAGTCCATTCTGAAGGAGGTCAGCCCTGGGATTTCTTTGGAAGGACTGATGCTAAAGCTGAAACTCCAGTACTTTGGCTACCTCATGCCAAGAGTTGAGTCCTTGGAAAAGACTCTGATGCTGGGAGGGATTGAGGGCAGGAGGAAAAGGGGACAAGAGAGGATGAGATGGCTGGATGGCATCACTTACTCATGGATGTGAGTCTGAGCAAACTCCGGGAGTTGGTGATGGACAGGGAGGCTTGGCATGCTGTGACTCATGGGGTCACAAAGAGTTGGACACGACTGAGTGACTGAACTGAACTGAACTAAGTGTTCAAAACAACAATGGTGGTGGTGAAGTCGCTCAGTCGTGTCCGACTCTTTGCGACCCCGTGGACCGTAATGTACTAGCCTTCTCCGTCCATGGGATTCTCCAGGCAAGAATACTGGAGTGGATTGCCATTTCCTTCTCCAGATGGCTGGATGGCATCACTTACTCATGGATGTGAGTCTGAGCAAACTCCGGGAGTTGGTGATGGACAGGGAGGCTTGGCATGCTGTGACTCATGGGGTCACAAAGAGTTGGACACGACTGAGTGACTGAACTGAACTGAACTAAGTGTTCAAAACAACAATGGTGGTGGTGAAGTCGCTCAGTCGTGTCCGACTCTTTGCGACCCCGTGGACCGTAATGTACTAGCCTTCTCCGTCCATGGGATTCTCCAGGCAAGAATACTGGAGTGGATTGCCATTTCCTTCTCCAGGGGATCTTCCCGATCCAGGGATCGAACCCGGATCTCCCGCATTGGAGGCAGACGCTTTAACCTCTGAGCCATAAAGATAACAATAATCATCGTTACTAATGGCTGGTACACATCACTTCTCTGGTAGGCACTGTCCTAAGTACTTGTATTAACTAAGACAACAATTCTAAAGATAAGAGCTATAATCCCCCTTTTTTGCATGAAGGAATTAAGATACAGAGAGATTAAGTAATTAATTAATTACTTAAACAGCCTGGATTTAAGCCAGGCAATCTGACTCCAGAGTCCATGTTTTTACCTACTGACCTACATTACTCTGATGTGTGCTGAGGCCCTTTATAGCACAGAGGAAGTCCTTCATTTACAAATGACTCAAATCCATGCTGTTTTGATCACTTGCTACTGAAACAGTATCCTCTGTCTTCCAACCCCACCATCTGAGCCCAGACCTGGAATGTTCTAATCACATTGCCATGGGAACTAATCAACACTGGAGTCTATCTATCTCCATGATCCCCTAGACATCAATGCATTCATTCATTCATTCAATCAATCAATCAACAAGTACATATGAAGGTACGGTGTATCAATTCTTATATCACGATACAAATGGTTCTTGCCTTCATGGACTTATGCCTTCCTCATTCCAAATGCTGATTTCTAGGGTTTAGAAAGGCTGAAAAGATGGTTTAAATCAGTGCTCCAAGTCCTCATGGCCACTAATACTTTGTTAGCTACCTGATGGGTTAAATAGCTATCAGATGCCTCATAGAACTTAGGACAATAGTAGACAGACATATAGCAGGTATTTATCAACTTTATAGAGATATTTCAGGCGAACACTGAAAACAGAAAGATGGCCAAACCAATGACTCATCTTCCTGATGAACATCCTCCTGACTGCCCCAACAGGAAGGACACAGACATAAGCAAGTTGGAAAACAAGACCCAAACTTTCACTTCTGGTAATAACCAATGCTAGTTAGTACTTAAAAGGATCCATGACCCCCAAAAGCCACACTTTAGTGTAAAAGTATACTGGAAATACAAATTACGCCACCCCTAATGGTAAGGAAAATTCAGTCTCAAATCTTAATGATGAGCTGGAGTAATAAGGGAAGAAACTAGTTAGTTCCACTAAAATCTTGGAACCACAAGCCAGCCCTCACATGGGTTTACAACCTAAATTTATACAACCTGGGTAATCCAAAAATGCTAGGTTGAGAGTTTTATTTAGCATGATTCCAGACTGGTAGCCATCAAGCACCTGATAAGAACAAAGACATATCTTCTCTAGAGAAATCCAAGACTCAAAAAAAAAAAAAAAATCCCCACAAAAAAAAATAAGTAATGTACAATAAAGAACAATAATAAACAACAGTAATATTTAAAACAAAACCCAAAGAAGCTAAGAACCAGTAAAAAACAGAGCTTTAAAGACCTCAGAATAGTTACAGACTATGTTTAGTATATTTGGAAAAAGGAAAAATAACTGAAATTTAAAATTCTTGATAGCTTTAATTTATATGTTTAGTTACTAATTAGACAGCTAAAGAGATAAGTGAAATACAGAGCTGAAGAAATTGTCCAAAATGCAGCTAAGACAAAGAAGTACAAAGTAGGAACAAAAAAGATTAAGAGATGTGGAAGACAGAGTAAGAGGAGCTAACATAATTCTATATGTAGTTCTAGAAGAAGAGGAGATAGATCCAAGAGTTGAAGGCAAAATAACTAACGATGTTCAGAAACCTGATGAACATGTATTCACAGATTCAAAAAGTTCAAAGACCTTCAAACAGAATAAGCCAAATCAAATCAACATTGAAACAAATCCTACTAAACTGCAGAACACCAAAGAAAGAAAATCTTAAAACCAATCAGAAAGAAGAGATTTACTTTCCAAGGAGTGAAGGTTGCTGCTGCTGCTGCTGCTGCTGCTGCTAAGTCGCTTCAGTCGTGTCCGACTCTGTGCGACCCCAGAGATGGCAGCCCACCAGGCTCTGCCACCCCTGGGATTCTCCAGGCAAGAACACTGGAGTGGGTTGCCATTTCCTTCTCCGAGTGAAAGTTAGGACTGACCAATAACTTTTCAAGGCAATGCTGAAAGACAGAATATAGTAAAATTACATCTTCATTGTGCTGGGAGAAAAATAATTATGAACCAAGACTTTTAGAGCCCGTGAAAATCTCTTTCAAGAATGAATAAGGAAAACAAACATTTTTAGGCAAAAAAAACAAAACAAAACAAAACAAAAAAACCCCAAAGAGTTTGTCTTCAATAGATCATCTCTAAAGATAATTCTAAAAGATAAAATAGCAGCAAAGGCGAAGTTGTGTCAAATGGAAGTCGTGAGATGCAATAAAAAATAGCAAGCAAAGTGGTAACTATTTAGGTAAATCTGAATGAACTTTTTTACATAACATAAATGTCTTAAAGAAAAGCTAAAATAATACAGAATTAAAATACATGACAATATAAGCACATAAGTTGAGGGTAATGAATAAAGTTTTAATATTAAAAGGTCCACAGGCAAAGAATAAAGTTGTAACCCTATTTCACAGCATACATACTCCAAAGAACATACTCAAGAGTAAAAAAACAAAACAAAACCTATCAAAAAAATGTCTACACAAAGTTACATATGAATTTTCATAGCAGCATTATTCAAAACAGCTATAAAGTAGAAACAATCCAAATGTCTATCAACAGGTAAATGGATTAAAAAAGTACTGTATATCCATACAATTGAATTTTATTAGCCAATATAAAGAAATGGCATATTAATAGATGTTACAACATGGATGAATCTCAAAACATTATGCTAAGTGAAAGAAGCCAAAAACAGAAGGACAAATAAATATTTCTGATTCCATTAATATGAAATGTCCAGAACAGACCAATCTATGGAGATAGATATTAAATCAGCTGTTACTTAGGATTGGGGGTTGAAGGGACGGTGGATGTAAGCAGACAGAAAGATGATAGCTAAATAGTACAGTTTCCTTTAGGGGTTGATAAAAATGTACTAAAAGTTAATTGTGATGGCTGCACAATTCTGTGAATATACTTAAAAAACTTTAAATTCCACACTTTAAATGAGTGAATAAACTCAACAAAACTAGGACCAAAAAAAATGTTATAAGATCCTTATATTGAGAGAAAAGGTCTGATTCTAGCTCTGGATATCTTTGTTAACACTGGTAGTATAAACATTAAAAAGAAAAACCCAATTAACTGAAATAGTGTGTACAACTTCTAAATCAGTAAAAGGAAAAAGAATAAGAAAATATCCAATAAATGCCCTTAAAAGGCTAGACGAAAGGGGAGGGGGAAGACAAAAATGCTCCAACCCGGATTTTTAAGCTGTATCAAATAGTGGCAGACCAAGTAACATCCAGCAGTAGGCGCTGGAGTTTGGGTAAGTGGGAGCTCACATTCTACCCAACCCGCTTCATGAAAAGGGTCTCTGGAGAACACACTCCTTACTGAAGACTTGGACCCGCCAAGTAAATACCACCTTGGGATAAGACATCTCCTTTTGGTCACCAGGGATCAAAGGTATTCCTCCAACTAGTTAAGGCCTAGAGGTCCTGGGTTGTAAAGGAAAACAAGTAATTCTGTGCTGAGAGGTCATCTGAGTTTCGACCCACAAGCTAGTTTGAATTATTAACAGTGCAACGGGTGGATAGCTTGTATACTTACATAGGGCTCAGTGTTAAGAATGCCTGGCTGCTTCAATAAGAATCATGAGTGCACTTTGCGTTTGCTGTCATAGACAGGGCTCGTATATCTCTCTCTAGGGCAGCCTGGTGTCATGGAATACATATTTGTGCTGTGGTTATCCCATGTATTGGAGCGGATTGATGGGAATGCTCTCCAGTCCCGACCAGAGGAGGTGTGTTGGGAGGGGGGTGCTCCCCCAATTTTGGCTGCTGCGCTGGCACAGCAAGGGAGGGAAAGTAAAACTGAAATAGATCTGGAATGACTCTTCTTGCCTCAGAGCTTACTCAGTTCAAGAAAAAGAATTTTTTCTGGTCCCACCTTTGGAACTAGCAGTTTAGTCTTTAGCTACATAATAACACCCTGCCAGAAGAAAGTTTCAGATGATATTTTCTCATGGACAGCTCTAGCCCTGCATGTGCCAACAGCAAACCCCTGGCCCCTGCTCCACAGGGCAAGTTGCCATCACTTTGCTCAAGACTGGAAAACAGAACAGGGGGCATCCCTTTGGCCCATATGGAAGCTGACCTCTAGACTAGTTTGAAGAGTAGGAAATAGCAGTTACATACAGTGAATGTGGTATAAGGCCCAAGTGCGAGTGGTCCAGTTTTTTTGACACTGTCTAGATCACCTACAAATTGGACTTTCTCATCAGTCATCTTGAACACCCACTCCATATAGAACCGTGTCGTGTGTCCTCACACTCCTCCAGCACCCATGTGCGTGTGCATGCATGCACGCACACACACACATCCCTAAAGCCCTGTTCATCAATTCTTGTTTCCATTGGTTGTGTTTCAGTGTGTGCTAAGTCGCTTCAGTCATGTCTGACTCTTTGTGACCCTATGGACTGCAGCCTGCCAGGCTTTTTGGTCCATGGGATTCTCCAGGCAAGAATACTGGAGTGGGTTGCCATCTAGGGGATCCTCCAGACCCAGGGATTGAACTTGCGACTCTTACGTCTCCTGCATTGGCAGGCGGGTTCTTTACCATTAGCACCACCTGGGAAGCCCTGTGTTTCAGTGTGCCTCCATAAAATGTAAGTGGAGAGCAGCAGTTAATGTCTACTTGGAAACAAATTCTGGAAATCCGAAAGCCACAGATAAACCTCTTTCCTGGCTAAAGACGTCCCGGTAGCATCTGGAGCCAACAGTGTACACCTGTCGCAGGTCAGCGGCTGATGCGATACAAGAATGGAGGGTTCCCTCTGCTTTGATACTCACTGCCCTTGGAGGAGGGCGAGGAGCATGCCCTGGATCAGCAGGGGGAGAGACGCAGCATTCTCACCTTCTTGTCAGCCTGACCTCTGCCCCCATGGGACAGCCCCCAGAGGGCACCTGTGAGTCAGATCAGAAGCAGGGAGGAACCAAGCAGCTTCTAGAAGATTCGTGGTCTTCTCTTCCTCTCCATTCACCCTCCAAATAGTCATTTCTAAGTGGCTGTCATCTTAGAAAAACATACTTCCTGGTCTACATGGACATGTTCTGCTTCTTTAGTGCCCCTGTCTACATCCCCCCACCCCCACCCCACCTATTTTGGGCCGACATAATTTACAACTCCCAGAAATGCCTGAGAAGCAGCATACGCGTTTCTGGTGCCAAGCCTGACCAGTTTTACAGATTTTCATCTAGCAGGTGTCTGTTGCTAAATCAGTAGCAGCTGCTAATTGCTTTTCCTCCCTCCAACCTTCAGACAGAATGAAACATCTGGTGTTCTCTCACTTTGGGTTAAAATCAGCTACCTTACCATCCCTCCTCTGGGCTCCATTTTTATTAAAAAGCTGTCAGCTGATGCCTGGAGCTGGCAACAGAGAGCCAGGTGGCCCCTGATGAAGGGAAATGATTCTAATGGCAACTCCGCAGGCTAAGGCCACCTCCTGGCCCCAGACCTTAGGGACAGACAAGGGATTGCTTGGGCACCAGTCCCCACCAGATGGAGCCTGAAGTCCATGACCACCCAAGTTACATGGAGCTTCATTTCTTGAGTGAAGACTCTGAGGACCTTGCCCCTCTTGCTGGCAGTGCCTGCCCTGCCCTGAATCTGTTGCAGAGGTGGGACTCTACATGTTAGGTCGCTTCGCTCTCTTTCAGGGGAGGAGGGTGGCTATTCAATGCACACATGCTTCTACCGCCATGAACTGGAATCTCAAGGGTAATAAACTATACACGGTGGTGGAAATTATGAGGACCCCAGCATTTTAACTTCAATTGTACCAGTGTTCTTTTGTAGCTTTTTCAGTCACCTTTTGGTTCTGCCGTTTCCTTCCCACCCCCCAAAAAAATCTGTTGGCTGGGTCCCATATCTGCTTTTTGATTCTAAGTCAAAACCATTCTTTATAGCAACTCAGATATTTTACATTATTAATAAATAATAATCACAGCTAATCTTTATTGAGCACTTACTACTGTGCATCAGGCATTGGGGTAAGCACTTTACATGCATTACCTTATTGATGATTTAGAAATGATTAGGACTGCCCTCATTTACAGTATGCAACAGGCTCAGAGAAGGCCTACTGATGTTGTGGAAGCAAGACTGGAACTATGATTTAGCTGGATAAGAAGCCTGTGCTTTGCTGACTGGGTATTTGATGATATTAAGGAATTAGTGATAATGATAACAGATATGATAATGGCATTATGATTATATATATATGAGTCCTTATATATTAAAAGATATATAATGAAATATCTACAGTTAAAATTCCATGAAATTTCCTTTAAAATCATCCAGGTAAGAGAAATAAGAGAGAGAGAGACTGTGTGTGTGTGTTTGTGGAAGGTGGGGAAGCAGTTTGAGATAGNTTGACTGGCATGAAATGGTACCTCTTTGTTGTCTTGATTTGCATTTCTCTGATAATGAGTGTACACTGTATTTTAGAACCTCCTGACTTGAGCAAGATCTTCCCTATCCCTAACTTCTCAGCTCCTACCATCAAATTTCCCTCATTTGCTACCCATGCAGTAACCACCCTCCCCTTGGAGTTACTAAACCCTGTTTGTCTTCAAGTTTCCAGTCATTTTACTCAAGGTCCTCAGTGTGTGGGACATAAGGGGAGGCTAGGAGGACCAGATGCTGAGGTAAGAGGAAAGCATCATAAGGACTCTATTTCTTCATTCTTTTTATGCAACAAAAAACTAAATTCATCTTTTCACTGCTGCTGCTGCTGCTAAGTCACTTCAGTTGTGTCCGATTCTGTGCAACCCCATAGATGGCAGCGCAATAGGCTCCTCTGTCCCTGGGATTTTCCAGGCAGGAATACTGGAGTGGGTTGCCATTTCCCTCTCCAATGCATGCATGTGTGCTAAGTCGCTTCTATCATGTCCGACTCTTTGTGACCCCATGGACAGCAGCCCACCAGGTTCCTCTGTCCACAGGATACTCCAGGCAAGAGTACTGGAGTGGGTTGCCATTTCCTTCTCCATCTTTTCAGTGACCACCTGATAAAGGAGTATTTGATTGAATCCGTAAATAACTATGTGGTAGGTAACATTATTATTCCTGTTTTACAGATTATTTTCCAGGCAGGAATACTGGAGTGGGTTGCCATTTCCCTCTCCAATGCATGCATGTGTGCTAAGTCGCTTCTATCATGTCCGACTCTTTGTGACCCCATGGACAGCAGCCCACCAGGTTCCTCTGTCCACAGGATACTCCAGGCAAGAGTACTGGAGTGGGTTGCCATTTCCTTCTCCATCTTTTCAGTGACCACCTGATAAAGGAGTATTTGATTGAATCCGTAAATAACTATGTGGTAGGTAACATTATTATTCCTGTTTTACAGATGAGGAAACTGGATGAAGTAGCTCAAATAAACCCTGAAGTCCTTCCTAAGAACAGGCACTGCCCGAGGGCATCTGTGGGATCGTAAGAAACAGATTTGGTTATTTGTCCCCATTCCAGGCACAAAACTCCTAAGACTCTTTTAGGCATTTCCTAGTCAAGGCTATGGTTTTTCCAGTGGTCATGTATGGATGTGAGAGTTGGACTATAAAGAAAGCTGAGCACCGAAGAACTGATGCTTTTGAACTGTGGTGTTGGATAAGACTCTTGAGAGTCCCTTGGACTACAAGGAGATCCAACCAGTCCAGCCTAAAGGAGACCAGTCCTGGGTGTTCATTGGAAGGACTGATGCTGAAGCTGAAACTCCAATACTTTGGCCACCTGATGCGAAGAGCTGACTCATTTGAAAAGACCCTGATGCTGGAAAAGACCCTGATGCAGGAGGAGAAGGGGATGACAGAGGATGAGTTGGTTGGATGGCATCACCGACTCAATGGACATGGGTTTGGGTGGACTCCGGGAGTTGGTGATGGACAGGGAGGCCTGGTGTGCTGTGGTTCATGGGTTCGCAAGGAGTCAGACATGACTGAGTGACTGAATTGAAATGATAGGAGTGTCTTTTGTCATTCATGAGGAGCTCCTTTTGAGCACACCCAAGTTTGCTCTGAGAGAACTTAGGGGAGGGGCCCCTAGATAACCACAGGATGGGGCTGGTCCCGAGGAAGTGATAAGGAGGGTGGAAGTTTGTAGCTGCACCCACTGCGTCTGGGAAAGGGTGGCCAAAGATTAAGCTCTATAAAAACTCTTGAATAGGAAGAGTTGATAAGCTTCCCAGTTGGTGAACACATCTGTAGGCCAGGAGGGGTGGTACACCCTAGTTCCATGGAAGTAGAAGTGTCTACTGTGCTTGGGACCCTTCTGGACTCCATCCTCTATACCTCCTCATCTGTCTGTTCATCTGCTTTCTTTAAAATATACTTCCTAAAAAAACAGATTGGTAGTGTTTCATTGCTAAGTTGTGTCCAACTATTTGCAACCCCATGGACTGTAGCCCAGCAAGCTTCTCTGTCCATGGGATTCTCCAGGCAACAATAATGGAGTGGGTTGCTATGTCCTCCTCCAGGGATCTTCCCGACTCAGGGACCGAACCCATGTCTCCTGCAATGCAGGCAGATTCTTTACCACTTAGCTACCAGGGAAGCCCCAAATAACTGGTAAACAAAAGCAAATGATTCTCTGAGTTCAGTGAGCAGCACCTGCAAGTTAATGGAACCTGGGGAGGGAGTTCATGGAACCTCTAATTTATAGCATATGACTCAGAAGCATAGGTAACAACCTGTACTTGTAACAGGTACGTGAAGTGGGGGCAGTCTTATGACTCAGTCCTTAACCATTGGGATCTGATGCTATCTGCCAAGAGTGTCACAAGGAATTAAACTGTAGGCCATCCAGCTGGTGCTACAAAACTGTTTGGTGTGGGGAGCCCCCCACCACACACAGAACATCCCATTCAGCATTTATGCAACAGGGGAGGTGAAAAGAGCACTAGTCTGGGAGCCGCAGACCTGAGTGGTGATCCTAGAGCTGCTACTCACTGGCTGTGTGACCTTAGGCAGGTCATTCACCCTTTCTGGTCCTTATTATTGGTAAAATGACATAGGTGGATGACACGAAATTCTAAGGTCCACCAAACCTCTAAAGTTACTTTTTTAATTCAAGTTTTTGAACTTGACCTTTACTCCTCTTGGTTCCACCAATGTTATCTTTCAGGACTTTTTCGAATATTAAACTGGTACCCAATATAATATAGCTTTCCTTCTGAGCTTTGGGACACAAGCAAATCTGACACTTCAGTCAGTCATCTGTGTCTTAATGTAAATTAGTTCAACAAACCACTAGCCAGCTAACTGTATTACCCATTACCATAGGTAATGATTCAAAAATCAAAATCAAAATAGCTCTTCAACCTGATTTGGGGTACCTCACCTGTTTATGCCCTGTGCTCAGTTGTGTCCAATTCTTTGTGAGCCCATGGACTGTAGTTCACCAGGCTTCTCTGTTCATGGGATTTCCGAGGCAGAAATACTGGAGCCAGGTGGCATTTCCTATTCCAGATCTTCCCAACACTGGGATTGAACCCAGGTCTCTTGTGTCTCCTGCATTAGCAGGTGGATTCTTTACCACTAGGACCACTTTACGCTAGTGGTAAAGAATTTCAAATTCACCTGCAGTGGATTTCAGGTTCTAACATTAACTTTTTTTTATTGAAGTCTAACTTACATATGGGGACTTCCCTGGTGGCTCAGATAGTAAAGAATCTACCTGCCAATGCAGGAGACTTGGGTTTGATCCCTGGGTTCGGAAGATCCCCTGGAGGAGGGCAAGACAACCCACTGCAGTATTCTTGCGTGGGAAATCCCATGGACAGAGGAGCCTGGAGGGTTATACTCCAAGGGGTCACAAAGAATTGAACAGGACTGAGCAACTATCACTTTCACTTTCACTTTACATAAAGTGCAAAATATCATAACTTTTGTCAAGCCCTATAGTGTAGGCCTCATTTATATTAGTTGAATGACTGACTAGGAAGACCTCCGTCTTTATCAGGTACTGTTCCAACAATACCTGTTCAAAGACAGGTGTCCTTAAAGGAAAGAACAGAAGCAGAACAAGAACTGAGCAGTACTGAGCTGCCTTTTCCCCTTTCTACACTAGATACTGGTTGTTTTGCTTTCTCTCAACCTTGCTTCCCAGGCTGTTCCAACTGTCATGCACACAGCAATCCAAAGAGATCTTGTTAGAATGCAGGTTTCATTTGGTAAGTCTGGGATGAGGCCCAAGGCTATGAATTTCTAACGAGTTTCCAAGGGAGGCCGATTCTGCTGGTCTATGGACCACATTTTGAGCTGCAAGGACTCAGGGCATAGTGAGGAAGGTGCAGTGGTGGACTGGAGAGAGAGTGGGCTTTGTAAACAGAAACCTGGGTTCTAACTTGCAACTTTTTCCACTCACTAGCTCAGTGCCTTTGGGTAGACTGCTTAACCTCTTTGCATCTCAGCTTACTCCTTATAAAAATGAGATGAACTCGTGGCTGATTCATGTCGATGTATAGCAAAACGAATACAGTATTGTAAAGCAAAACAAACTAAAAAATAAAAATTATTAAAAAAAACATGAGATGAGTTTCATCTCAGGGCAGCTGTGAGGATTAACTGAGATAATAAATCTAGCACTGTTCTGGGCATATACCTCTTGTGCTTCTGCTCAGTCGTGTCCGACTCTTTGTGACCCCATGGACTGTAGCCCGCCAGGCTCCTCTGTCCATGGGGTTTCCCAGGCAAGAATACTGGAGTGGGCTGCCATTTCCTCCTCCAGAGGATCTTCCCAACCCAGGGATCAAACCTGCGCCTTTTATGTCTCCTCCATTGGTGGGCAGATTCTTTACCACTAGTGCCATGAAATGGTAGCTATTTTCGTGAAAATCTAACCATGTCTGCCATTCCCTACCTTTGCTGTTATGAATCCTAAAAATTCAGATTTTCCAATGCCACACCTGATGTGTATAATATTCTAACCTTCTGCTGTGCATTGCATGTTTGTATGCCTGCCCCACCAAATTTACATGAAGCCCTAAACTCCAATGTGATGGTATCTGGAGGTAGGGCCTTTGGGAGGTAGCTAGTTTTAGATGAGGTCATAAGGATGGAATCCTCCAGATAGGATTAGTGTCCTTATAAGAAGAAACACCAGAGAGCAAGAGGGCTCTGTCTTGAACTTGCGAGGACTCAGCAAGGCGGCCATCCACAAGCTAAGAAGAGAGTCCTCACCAAACCTGACCTTGCTAGGCTAACATTGTGAGCTCAGATGTCAGGCCTCCAGATTGGTGAGAAATTTCTGTTGTTGAAGTCAGTCTATAGTTTTGTTATGGCAGTCGAAGCTGACTAATAACACCTCCTCTAAGCATACCAGCTATCCAGTAAACATTTATTGAGCTCCTATTGTATGCCAGCCCTGAAGCCTTTCAATTCCCTCTAGTTCCCTCACAGCAATGCAACATCACTGTACTTTAAAAGAAACTCTAGAGAACTAGATGGCGGAGGAGTAGGTGGATGTGGAGTACATCACTCTCCATTGATGCAATCAGGAATACACCTTCAGACACAGAAGTGCATGCAGAACACCGGCTGAGAGTGGTCAGGAGTACCTGACCAGTGGAAAAGAATATATAGACCCACGCAAAACTCGGTAGGATGAAGGAACTAGGGGGAGAAACAGGAGTGTTAGTAGAACTGGACCTGCCCTTTGCAGGCGGGGGAACTGAAGCAGGGGTCTGATCCCCACAGCAGAGCAACTGTCTGAGTCAGAAGAGAAACATTTAAGGCTGAAAGTGAAAACAGCTCATCTGTGGCAGCCTAAACGGAATGAAAATCAGACAGTCCTTGCCCACAGCCATACATATCCTGGGCAGGAATGCTGGTCTCCTGGAAGGGGCAGTGGCTTGGAGCAATCCCAGGGCAAGGGCTGCTGTTGAATGCAGAGAGACGGGTAGAGAGGATGTGAGGGAGGAGACAGATAGTGGTGAGAAATGCTAGTAGAGGAAAGCCAGGCAGCCATGGCAACATGGTGATACCACTGAGTCATGTGCAGAGGGTGGAGCCATCACCATCATCTCTCTCTCCCCACATGCCAGCGTCAGTGCTGAACAACAGAGAAGCTGGCTCATCAAACGCCTGAGGCACTGAACTACAGAGTAGGCCCCCATCCAGGGCGCTCCTCTAAGTGCCTCAGGCGCCAATCTACAAAGTAGGACCACAGTTAGGGGGGGACCCTCTGTGTCTGATGAACCAAACAAAGAGAAGGACCACAGGCAAGGGAGCCCTCTAAGTGCCCAAACGGGCAGAGCTACAGAGAAAGACTGGCCAAAGAGGACTTCTAATCGCCAGCTAGAAGAGGCTCAAAAAAAGACTGATAGGGCCATAACTCCTGCAGTGGAGGCAGTCTGTGTCCCTGCACACGTGGCGCCACCAGGGTTCCCGCAAGCCAAGCAGCTGCACCACCTTCATGCTCAACTCTCACTGGGGCAGAGCTGCCACAGGCAGAAAAAAAAGTCTTGCATTTATGCACGCAGGGTCACTTCGGTCATGTCTGACTTTTCAACCCTGTAGACTGTGGCCTGCCAGACGTCTGTGTCAGAGAGGGGCTTCTCCAGGCAAGAATACTGGAGCGTATTGGCCAAGACTGGTTGCCATACACTTCTAAAGCACTATATTTCCTATTCCCCCAGCTTCCAATCCCCGAGTACCTGGTGCTGCCAGAACCCCAGTGACCCAAGCCGCTGTACCACCTCCACAACCTGGCCTTCACAGGGGTAAACCCAACTCCTCCAGGGTAGCCTCAGGAGCAAACCCCAGTGGATGACCCACATATAGAGGTGGAAATAAAACCACAACTGAAAGCCAGGGGCAGGGTGGCAAAGGAAGAAGATCCAAAACCTTCTGACCAGCTGTCTGTGTCTATGGAATATATAAAAGGCCTTAGAGAGCGCCCACAAAAGAAAATGCACTAGCTCTGATAGCTGTGGACATTGGAAGCAAGAACACACGGGAGTAGGACCAGATTAGAAACTGAGCTACCCCCACAGCAGGTCCAGAGATCAACACACTATTGGAGGGCATCCTAGGGAGGTGAGGTAAGGACTCTGACAGCAGTGACTAAAGAAAAATATTTATTATTCTTATTTTTTGACTTGTTCTGTAGATTCTTTTGGATTTTTTTTCTTTTTTTTTCCTTTCTTCCCCCTCCGTTGTAGTTGTCAATTTCATTGGCACTAAGAAATCCAATTAAGCTTTTGATCTTATTTTTTTTTCCTCACTCCATTTTCAATTGTCATAAATCTCTGCCTCTACATTGGGCTTTTGAAGTTCTATGGAGTTTTCCCTTTTTCCCCCTTTGTTCTTTCTTCTTCCTTTTTTCTCTTTTCTCATCTTACAATTTTAATTTTTAATTTTTTTAAACCTCTTATACTTTTTCTATATTTATTCCTTTGTTTGCCTTTCCTACTGTTACTTTCCCCTTACAATTAATCTTTAATGTATATAAATCTTCATCTACCTGTTTCTAACTCTGCATATCTATTCTTTCTTTCTTTCCTTCCTTTCCTCGCAACATATTTGTTAGTTTTGTTTTCATTGCTTTATTCCCACTTGGAACCTTGCTTTACTTTTGTTTTCCAGTTTCTGCTAAAATTAGTTTTGTTCTCAACTCATAAATGTAATTTTTGATTTCCTTTGTTCATGGATGAATCTACTGTACTTTATTTTTGTTGGACTGTTTTGGCTTCACTCATGGATGTATATGTATATGTGTATATTCCATCACTTTAATTATTATTTGCCTGATTTTGTAACTGCCATTTGTCTGGGGTTCATCTTTGGTTTCTCTTTTTGGGGTATTTGTTTTCCTCTCCCTTAATGTCATTACAAACTACCCGTGGAATCATCATTCCTGACCAGAGATCAAGCGCTGAGCCTTTAGAGTGGGAGGACTGACTCCAAGACGCTAGACTACCAGAGAACTAACCCTGGGGAGTATCAAATAGTGAGAACTCACACAAAGGAGACCACTTGAATACCAGACCCAGCATCACCCAACCACCAGTAGCACCCTGGGCAGGATGCCTCATCTAAACAACAAACAAAACAAAAATACACACCAAGTCATCAGAAGACAGGATTACCACCTCACTCAGCCTTGCCCATCAGAGGAAAAATGAACAAACAAACTAAATAAACTCAGCAGAAATCTTACTCTATACGAAGCTCACACAAAACACTAGACCAACCTGAGGAGGGCAGAAACGAAAAGGAAGAAAGAATTCAACCTTAAAGCCTGGGAAAGGAGACCTTAAACACAAAAAGTTTAAAAAAATAATGAAAAGGCAGAGAAATACTACACAAATGAAGGCACGACCTAGAAACACAGAAGTCCAAATAAATGAAGAGAAAATAGGCAAACTACCTGAAAAAATAATTCAGAATAATGATAGTAAAGATGATCAAAAACCTTGAAAACAAAATGCAGAAAATGCAAGATTCAATTAACAAAGACCTAGAAGAATTAAAGAACAAACATACAGAGACAAACAACACAATTACTGAAATTAAAAATACCCTAGAAGGAATCAATAGCAGAATATCTGAAGCAGAAGAATGAATCAGTGAGCTGGAAGATAAAATGGTGGAAATAACTTCTGAAGATCAGAATAAAGTAAAAAGAAGGAAAAGAACTGAGGACAGTATCAGAGACCTCTGGGACAACATCAAATGCACCAACATTTGAATTATAGGG
Source organism: Aepyceros melampus (assembly GCA_006408695.1). Taxonomy (NCBI): domain Eukaryota; kingdom Metazoa; phylum Chordata; class Mammalia; order Artiodactyla; family Bovidae; genus Aepyceros; species Aepyceros melampus. Next base: position 86,672 of record SJXQ01008136.1, read on the forward strand.
GTACCCAAAGAAGAGAAAAAGAAAGGGTATGAGAAAATTTTTGAAGAGATTATAGTTGAAAATTTCCCCAACATGGAAAAGGAAATAATCAATCAAGTCCAAGAGGCACAAAGAGTCCCATAGAAGATAAACCCAAGGAGAAACACACCAAGACACGTACTAATCAAACTAACAAAGACTAAACACAAAGAAAGAATATTAAAAGAAGCAAGGGAGAAGTAACAATTAACATACAAGGGAAATCCCATTCACTCAATAGCTGACCTTTCAGCAGAAACTCTACAGCCCAGAAGGGAATGGCATGATATATTTAAAGTAATGAAGGGGAAATATCTACAACTAAGACTACTATACTCAGCAAGGATCTCATTCAAAATTGATGGAGAAATAAAAAGCTTTTCAGACAAGCAAAAGTTAAGAGAATTCAGTACCACCAAACCAGCTTTACAACAAAAGTTAAAGGAACTACTATAGTCAAGAAATACAACAGAAGAAAAAGATCTACAAAATCAACCCCAAATAATTAGAAAATGGTAATAGGAACATATATATCAATAATTATTTTAAATGTAGTGGGTTAAATGCTCCAACCAAAAGACAGACTGGCTGAATGGATAAAAAATCAAGACCCATATATATGCTGTCTACAAGAAACCCACTTCAGACCTAAAGACACATATAGACTGAAAGTGAGAGGATGGAAAAATACATTCCATACAAATGAGAAGTAAAAGAAAGCTGGACTAGTCCTCATATCAGACAAAATAGACCTTAAAATAAAGATTACAAGGGATAAGAAAGGACACTACATAATGATCAAGGGATCAATCAAGAGGAAGACAAAACAATTGTAAATATCTATGCACCCAGGAGCACCTCAATACATAAGATAAACACTAACAGACATAAAAGGAGAAACTGACAGTAACACAATAATAGTAGGAGACTTTAACACCCCACTCACACCAATGGACAGATCATCAAAACAAAATTAATAAGGAAACACAAGTCTTAAGTGATACATTAGATGAGATGGATCTCACTGATATCTTCAGGATATTCCATCCAAATGCAGAAGAATGCACCTTCTTCTCAAGTGCACATGGAACATTCTCCAGGATACAGCATATCTTGGGTCACAAACCAAACCTCAGTAAACTTAACAAAATTGAAATTGTATCAAGCATCTTCTCTAACCACAATGCTATGAGACTAGATATCAATTACAAGAAAAAAAAAAACTGTAAGAAACACAAATACATGGAGATTAAACAACACATTTCTAAATAACCAACAGGTTACTAAGGAAATGAAAAGGAAAACCAAAAATTTTCTAGAAACAAATGACAATGGAAACTCAACAAGTCAAAACCTATGGGATGCAGCAAAAGCAATTCTAAGAGGGAAGTTTATAGCAATACAATCCCACCCAAGAAACAAGAAAAACATAGAATAGACAACCTAACTTTGCACCTAAAGTAACTGGAAAAAGAAAAACAAAAAAACCCCAAAATTAGTAGAAGGAAAGAAATCATAAAGATCCAAGCAGAAATAAATGAAAAAGAAATGAAAGAAATAATAGTAAAGATTAATAAACTAAAAGCTGGTTCTTTGAGAAGATAAACAAAATGAACAAGCCTTTAGCCAGACTCATCAAGAAAAAAAGAGAAGAATCAAATCAACAAAATTAGAAATGAGAACGGAGAGGTTACAAGAGACAATGCAGAAATACAAAGGATTATAAGAGACTATTATAAGCAACTATATGGCAATAAAATGGATAACCTGGGAGAAATGGACAGATTCTTTGAAAAGTTCAATCTTCCAAGACTGAACCAGGAAGAAATAGAAATTGTGAACAACCCAATTACAAGCACTGAAACTGAAGCTGTGATAAAAAAAAAATCTCCCCCAAAACAAAAGCCCAGCACCAGATGGCTTCACAGGAGAATTCTATCAAACGTTCAGAGGAGAGCTAATGCCTATCCTTCTAAACCTCTAAAATACTGCAGAGGAAGGAACACTTCCAAACTCATTCTATGAGGCTACCATCACCCTGATACCAAAACCAGACAAAGATGACACACAAAAAGAAAACAACAGACCAACATCACTGATGAACATAGATGCAAAAATCCTCAACAAAATTTTAGCAAATAGAATTCAGCTACACATCAAAAGCTTATACACCATGATCAAGTTGGGTTTATTCCAGGTCTGCAAAGATTTTTCAATTTATGCAAATCAATCAACGTGATACACTGTATTAACAAATTGAAAGATAAAAATCATATGATCATCTCAATAGATGCAGAAAAAGCCTTTGACAAAATTCAGCACCCATTTATGATTAAAACTCTTCAAAAAATGGGCATAGAAGGAACCTACTTCAACATAGTAAAGGGTATATATGATAAGCCTACAGCAAACATTCTCAATGGTGAAGCACTGAAAGCATTTCCCCTAAGATTAGGAACAAGACAAGGGTGTCCACTTTCACCATTACTATTCAACATAGTTCTGAAGTCCTAGCTAAAGCAATCAGAGAAGAAAAAGAAATAAAAGGAATCCAGATCAGAAAAGAAGTAAAACTCTCACTGTTTGCAGATGACATGATACGATACCTAGAAAACCCTAAAGATAGTATCAGAAAATTACTAGAGCTAATCAGTGAATTTAGCAAAGTTGCAGGATACAAAATCAATACCCAGAAATCACTTGTATTTCTATATACAAATAATGAAAAATCAGAAAGAGAAATTAAAGCATCAATCTCACTCACCACTGTAACAAAAATTAAATATCTAGGAATAAACTTATCCAAGGAGACAAAAGAACTGTACACAGAAAATTATAAGATACTAATGGAAGAAATCAAAGACAACATAAACAGATGGAGAGATATTCTATGTTCCTGCATAGGAAGAATCAATACTGTGAAAATGGCTATACTACCAAATGCAATCTACATATTCAATGCAATCCCTATCAAATTACCAATGGCATTTTTCACATAAATAGAACAAAAACTTTCACAATTCATATGGAAACACAAAAGACCCCGAATAGCCAAGGCAATCCTGAGAAAGAAGAATGGAGCTGGAGGAATCAACCTTCCTGACTTCAGATTATACTACAAAGCTACAGTCATCAAGACAGTATGGCACTAGCACAAAAACAGAAACACAGACCAATGGAACAAGATAGAAACCCCAGAGATAAACCCATGCACCTATTGGTACCTTATTTTTGAAAAAGTAAGCAAGAATATACAATGGAGCAAAGACAGCCTCTTCAGTCAATGGAGCTGGGAAAACTGGACACTACATATAAAAGAATGAATTAGAACACTTCCTAACACCATACACAAAGAGAAACTCGAATAGGATTAAAGACCTACATGTAAGACCAGAAACTATAAAACTCTTAAAGGAAAACATAGGCAGAACACTTGATGACATAAATCAAAGCAAGATCATCTATGATCCACCTCCTAGAGTAATGGAAATAAAAACAAAAGTAAACAAGTGGGACCTGATTAAATGTAAAATTTTTGCACAGCAAAGGAAACTATAAGCAAGGTGAAAAGACAACTCTGAGAATGGGAGAAAATAATAGCAAATGAAACAAATGACAAAGGATTAATTTCTAAAATATACAAGCAACTCATACAACTCAATGCCAGAAAAACAGACAGCCCAATTAAAAACTGGGAAAAAGATCTAAACAGACACTTCTCCAAAGAAGACACACAGATGGCTAACAAACACATGAAAAGATGCTCAACATCACTCCTTATTAGAGAAATGCAAATCAAAATTGCAATGAGATATCACCTCACACCGGTCAGAATGGCCCTCATCAAAATGTCTACAAGCAATAAATGCTGGCGAGGGTGTGGAGAAAAGGGAACCCTCTTGAACTGTTGGTGGGAATGTAAACTGATACAGCCACTATGGAACACGGTATAGAGATTCCTTAAAAAACTAGGAATAAAACCACCATGTAACTCAGCAATCCCACTCCTAGGCATATACCCTGAGGAAACCAAAATGCAAAGAGAAACATGTATCTCATGGTTCACTGCAGTACCATTTAGAGTATTGGGTGGATTGTCATTACCTTCTCCATTTGTCTAATATAGATACTAATAATTTAGCTACATGAATGGCAAACTTCCAGCTTGTTTTGTTCTTTTCTTCTTAAAGCGTCTGCCTGCAATGTGGGAGACCTGGGTTCGATCCCTGGGTCGGGAAGATCCCCTGGAGAAGGAAAAGGCAACCCACTCCAGTACTCTTGCCTGGAGAATCCCAAGGACGGAAGAGCCTGGTAGGCTGCAGCCATGGGGTCGGGGTCGCAAAGAGTTGGACATGGAAGCAACTTAGATGTCCATCAACAGATGAATGGATAAAGAAGTTGTGGTACATATACACAATGGACTATTACTCAGCTATAAGAAAGCATTTGTGTCAGTTCTAATGAGATGGGTGAATGCAGAAGCTATTATACAGAGTGAAGTGAGTCAGAAAGAGAAAGATAAATACCATATTCTAACACATATATCCAGAATATAGATAAATAGTACTCAAGAATTTATTTACAGGGCAACAGTGGAGAAATAGACATAGAGAATAGACTTATGGACATGGAGAGAGGGGAGGAGAGGATGACACGTATGGAAAGAGTAACATGGAAACTTACATTACCACATGTAAAATAGATAGCCAACAGGAATTTGCTGAATGGCTCAGGAAAAGTCAAACAGGGGCTCTGTATTAACCTAGAGGGATGGGATGGGGAGGGAGATTCAAAAGGGAGGGGATATATGTATACCTGTGGCTGACTCATGTTGAGGTTTAACAGAAAACAGCAAAATTCTGTAAAGCAATTATCCTTCAATAAAAAAATAATTGAAAAAGAAACTCTATAAGCTTTCATTTTTCTTTTAAATATACTTAAGATTCCTTTCTTTAATTTGCGTGTAGATGATTTTAAACCCTGAAGCATTACAATGTCTTCTTTGGAAAGACATTTCCCACCATAAGCAATTCTAAACTGTGAATGAATAAGTACCTCAACATTAAAAAACTCTACTACCCTCGGTTCCCCAAGGACAGACATTTATTAAAGTTACTAAAGGAACTTCCTCAACTTGGTAAGGGCATGTGCGAAAAACCCACAGCTAAAGTCATACTCAATGATGAAAGACTGCATGCTTTTCCCCTAAGGTAAGAAATAAGACAAGGATATCCACTCTCGCCACTTCTGCGTAACAATGTACTGGAAGTTGTAGCCAGGGCAATTGGCCATGAAAAAGAAATACAAGGCACCCAGATTGGAAAGTGGAAGTTAACCTATCTCTATTCATAGATAACACAATCTTATCTACAGAAAATCTTAAAAAATACACACACAAAGTTATTAGCAGTAATAAAAAAGTTCTGAAAGGTTATAAGATCGATACAGAAAAATGAACTGTAATGAGCAATCTGAAAATGAAATGAAGAAAACAATTCCATTTGCAGAACCATCAAAAAGAATAAAATACATAAGAATACGTTTAACCCAAAAAAGTGCAAAATCTATATTCCAAAAAACTAACAAAATGTCACTGAAAAAAAATGAAAGACCTAAATACATAGACAGACATCCTGTGTTCATAGATTGAAAGACTTAATATTGCTAAAATGACAATATTCCTGCAATTACTCTATAGTCAATGTAACCCCTCTCAGCATCCCAGCTGGTTGTTTTGCAACAAATTACAAGATGATTCTGAAATTCATATGGAAATACAAGGGCCCCAGAATGGACAAAACTATCTTGAAAAAGAATAACAAATTTGAATGACACACTTCTCACTTTCAAAACTTTCTACAAATCTACAGTGATCATCAAGACAGTGTGGTGCCAGCATAAGAATAGACATATACACTAGTGGAATACAACTGACGGTCTAGAAATAACCCTATTTGATTGATTTTTGATAAGGGTTCCAAGACATTTCAGCAGGGAAGAGTCTTTTCAACAAATAATGCTGGGACAACTGGATATCCACATGCAACAGAATGAATTTGGATCCCTTCTTCACATGATATATAAAAAGTCCTAAACACAAGATCTAACACTATGAAACTCTTAAAAGATATTCTAAGACCTCATGAACTTGATTAGATACTAGTTCTTAGACATAACACCAAAGGCATAAGCAGTCAAAGACAAATTAAAGAGAGTAAATTTCATCAGTGTTTAAAGAGCTTGTATTTTAAAGGATGCTATCAATAAAATGCAAAGACAACCCAAAGGATGAGAGAAAATATTTCAAGTCATATACCAGATAAGGGTCTACTATTCCAACACATAAGAACTATCACAATTGAACAATAAAAAACAAATAACCCAATTTAAACATGGGAAAGGATTTGAAAAGCCATTTCCCCCCAGAACACATAAAAATGGCCAATAAGTACACGAAAGAGTGTTCAACATCATTAGTTATCAGGGAAATACAAATCAAAACCACAGGGAGATACCATTTTATACCTTCCCAAATGGTTATAATGGGGAAAAATCAGGTAATAAAAATTGTTGGCAAGGGGGCAGCGAAACCAGAACTCTCAATACACTGCTTGTAGGAATAAAAAACAGGAAAGCCACTTTGGAAAGCAATCTGGCAGTTCCTCAAAAGGTTATTTAAACATGGGAGTTACCATATGACCTAGAAATTTCACTTCTAGGTATACACCCCAAAGCAGTCAAGATTGTACCCCACCAGGCTCCTCTGTCCATGTAATTCTCCAGGCAAGAATACTGGAGTGGGTAGCAATTTCCTTCTCCAGGGGATCTTCCCGACCCACAAACAGAACCCAAGTCTCCTGCATTGCAGCCAGATTCTTTACCGTCTGAGCCAACAAGGAAGTTTAGTCAAGCAGATATCTTTACACAACCATTCACAGTATCACTATTCACAACAGCCAAAAGGTGGAAACAACCCAAATGTCCATCAATGCGTGAATGGATAAACAAAATATAAGATAACCAACAAAGACCTGCAATATAGCACAGGGAACTATACTCAGTATTCTGTAATGCCCACTATAAGGGAAGAGAATCTGACAAACTGAATCACCGTGCTGTACACTTGAAGCTGGCACAACACTGTAGATACAGTATCTTCTACTTTTTAAAAATGTGGTATACTGTACAAAGGAATATTATTATTCAGTCATAAGAAGGAGTTAAGTATTGATACATGCAACAACCTGGATGAACTTGAAAACTATGCTAAGTGAAATAAGGCAGTCAGAAAAATGATATGATTCTATTTACATGAGATCTAGAACAAGCAAATCCATAGGGACAGAAAGGGGAGGAGTGGTTATCAGGGTCTGTGGAGGGGAGGAGTAGAGAGACATCACTAATGCTTTTGGTGGGGGGTGGGGGAGAATGACCAAAATATTCTAAAATTAAATAGTGGCAAGGGTTGTACAACTCTGTAATACACTCAATTAGACATTGAATTGTACACTTCAAATGGATAAACGTGTATTATGTAGATTTTATCTCAATTAACACTCCCCCCTCAAAGCCCATTTGACAAATGAGGAAACTGATGCTTGATGGGAAGGAAGCAAACTTAGTCAAAGCCCCAAGGTCAGTGGCAGCAGGAGACCAGGCAGGGCCCTAAGCAGTGCTGCCCCGCCAGCACACTGGAATTGCCTGGGGTGTTTTTGGAAAATGCTTACATTTTGAAATTGGCTCTGCTGCTTCTAGGGTGCAGTCAGAGCTGAGAACCACTGATCCACACAGATTGGGGAAATGGAACTCGGCCACTAGATAAAGCTTTGACTGCACAAAGAAACACTGCTGACCACTTGAGACTGTACTGCTTACAACTTGCTCAATAAATCTTGCCTGCTTGATCTAAAAACAAAAAAAAAACAAAAAAGAAAAATGGCTTGGGGGAGTGGCTCGAGGACAAGGGAGAAATATTGGTTGGAAGAGGACGAGGGAGAAATATTGGTTGGAAGAGTCAGAGGCTGTGCCCTCTAATCCCATTTTTGGAAAATAGAACTAGCGCAAAGAATTATTAAACTGGAGGCAAAGAGGCTGCTGCCTGTCATCCTCACTCATGGCTGTCACTCTCCCCAAGAGTGGAGGGCTTGGGTATTACTGAAAAACCTAGAGGTCTCAACTCTCATTCAAATGCTAAGAAACACTAGGAGCGAGCCTAATTCACCTGTCAGGAGGGAGAAGAGAGAGAGATGGCCAGTTCCCTAATCCAACAGTCTGTCTGAGAAACACACACACACGCTGTTAGTCAATGTGGAAAAGAAATCCTGCCAGGGAATTTTAATCTCACTCCACAAAGCTAATTCAGAAACAAAGCCCTCTTCACACATCACCATCACCCAACCAGGGAGCTGGAGCCAAGGCCCTGAAGGCTAACATCAAATAGCACAGGCCAACAGGAGCCCGGTTCGACTTCTATTTGGAGTAGTAGTAACAACAGGAGCATCCGACACTTATTAAACACTTACTGTGTGCCAGGCACTAGACTAAGTGCTTACCCCACGTATCTCCATTCATTCAAGCACCCATCTACAAATAAGAAAACGAGGTCACCGAAGTGTGTAACTTACCCATGATCACATGGATAAAGACAGACGAGCCAGCCACAAAAGCAAGGATCTGCTCACTCCAGAGTCAGCTACCTGACCACTACATTATACTAACTCTTAACAACTACACAGAGATGAGAAGACTTTGAGAATATGCTGCAAACAATATGAACATCTGTTAACTATTCAATGATCCTATTTCAGTTTTTTTCTGTATTTTCTTTATTTGCTATTATGAAGATATTACTTTTGTAAAGAAAACATTTACACAATTTGAAGGACAGAGGCACAAAAGCCTCATGCTTTTTGGTGTTTTTCTTTTTTTTAATATGTTGAAAAATAACCACTTTTGCATTGATGGTACTTATTTTTTTATTTCTACTTTCCTGTATTTTACAAATTTTCATCACTAAATATGTCTTTTGCTGTCATCAGGAAAAAAGCATTATTTTAAGTGGTTTAAAAATAATTCACTTGGGAAAAATCTCTCTCACCCCTCTGGTATCACACCTAAGACATCATACTGGACGTGTGTGCAAAAGATCCCTGGAATTTCTCTGCAATACAGAGGCTCGGGTTGATGGACTAATTCACTTTTCTATCTGTGGATACCACCATGTGCTGGGTGCCCTGCATAGAGCAGATACCACAAAAGACACTATCCTTGCCCATAGACACTAGTTATGATGCAGGCCTGGGAGCCTGGCAAGAGGCTGAATATACACTTCAGCCAAACTATGGAGTGCTAAGCAGCTATTGGAAAACAACTGAGCTATGTCCACACCTGAAGAGATTACAGATTCTATGATTAGGTTAAAGGAAAATACACTGGAGGAATGTTTGCAGTTCAATGCCGATTGTGCAAGAAACTTACAATCAAACAAACCAACAACCCTAGAAATGTGAACATATCCATCTGCACTTATGGGCAAAAGAAAAATGTGGAAACATATACAAACAATTAACACAACTTAGCCCTGGGGAGACAGGACTGAAAGTTGATGAGGTTAAAAGATTGGCTTTCTCTTTATACCTGTCTGATTAAATGGTTTTTTCAAGGAGCATATCCTCGAAAAAAAAATCCTGAAAGTATAATCAGTCCTCCAAATCCCTAATGGATATTGTATAAAATTTACACAAAAACTTGACTTGGCTAAATACTGGAAAATAAAAGGAAAGAGGTGGAAGGAAACCCTTGAGCTTTCATTATCAGAAAGACAGACACTCTCAGGCCCGTTCTGTCAATTCTTGTGTATCCTGAGCAAGTTATGTAAACTTTCTAAGGTTTAATCTGTTAAATGGCAGTGCTAACCAGATGGCTCAATAGTAAAAGAATCTGCCTGCCAATGCAGGAGACATGGGTTTGATCCATGGGTCAGGAAGATCCCCTGGAAAAGGAAATGGCAATTCACTCCAGTATTCTTGCCTGGGAAATTCCATAGAGGAGCCTGACGGGCTACCATCTATGGGGTCTCAAAGAAGCAGACATGACTTAGCAACTAAATAACAACAACAAATGAAACCAAGGGCAGTCATCAGCTAGATTTCTTAAACTATAACTTGCTTAATAAGTAACATCCTGTAATAAGTAACCTATCTTCGCCAACCAAGCTCTCCTAATTGTTCTTGCAAACTGTATACCTTCCAAGCTGCATATAGCTTAGACAATATATCACAAGACTCCTTTAGCCACCCCCTATAGACAACAGCTCTGATATTATAGTAATGGTTGCTTAAGTTGTTTTTTCAGGAATATGGAGCTAGTCTAGCCCATTTCAAAGTAGTCAAGACCATCAACCATTCAGCTGGGACTGAGAGTATCTGATGGATTACCTTTTGATATCAGAGGGCCAAAAACTCCATCCTCAGATCATGCTAAGGTCACCATTTTCTGAACATGCATCTCAAGAAGAAGTACGTAACTCAGCTACACTTGCACAGAACGCTGATTACTTCATCTTCTTCTTGCCTCCAGCCATCTTTCCCCAGACCTCAGACCACCCTGCTTCTTTGTACCATAAATATCCTAAGCCCCTCAACGTGGGGGAGGTGGATTCGAGATTGGTTTTACTCGCTTGGCTGCCTTGTAGGGCAAACCTCAGCATCTCAGCATTTGGTTTCCTGCACACTGGGCAATTAATTGAACCTGGTACAGTAACACTAACACCCACCTTTCACAGGGTTTCTGTGAAGATCAAAGACTAATAATTAACAACTAATGCTGATGGAGGACTTCCCATCTGCCAGGTACTATGCTACATGCTTTACACATATTAACTGATTTAATCCTCAGAGCAGCTTTAGGAGGGAGGCACTATGATCACCTCCATATCATAGATGAGAGCGTGGAAGCCCATTCAAGTTAAGTAACTTAGCCATGTTCCCTTTCTCCCTCCCTCTCATACACACGCAGCACAGTCAGGATGTGAACCTGGAAAATCAGATCCCTGAGTTCATACTCTTAACAACTCTACTAGGGTGACATATTTGTATTTGTGAAAGATTTTGTGGTTGAAAAGCCCCATCTCCCTGTAAGAATTCTTACTAGTGGTGGAAAAGGTAAGAAGTACACATAAAATCAAAACACTCCAAGGGCTAAAAGATGCGACAGAAGCAGTGTCACAGGATGTCTTCTGGTGATGGCAAGTAAGTGGCAAAGTCTATATATGCAAACTGGAGTTCATGACTCTCCATCCTGCTCTGGAGACTCTCAGGGAGAGTCTACTATTTCTTACCTCCATACCTCTGGTCCCTTAGTTGAACTATCACCTTCCTCTGCAATTTGCATGCACATTCTAATGGCCCTTCAAGGCTTGGTTCAGGCTTTACTTCCGCATGGAGCATTTCTGGACCACTTCATCCAATGACCTCTTCAGGACGCAGTGCATTAGAGCTCAAAGTCTTTAGATTTAGTTTTAGTACTTACAAATCATGTATCTCGGAGAAGGCAATGGCACCCCACTCCAGTACTCTTGCCTGGAAAACCCCATGGATGGAGGAGCCTGGAAGGCTGCAGTCCACAGGGTCACTGAGGGTCGAACACGACTGAGCGACTTCACTTTCACTTTTCACTTTCCTGCATTGGAGAAGGAAATGGCAACCCACTCCAATGTTCTTGCCTGGAGAATCCCAGAGACGGGGAGCCTGGTGGGCTGCCTTCTATGGGGTTGCACAGAGTCGGACATGACTGAGGCGACTTAGCAAGCAATCATGTAACTCTGAGCAAGTCATTTAGCTTTTCCGAACCTCAGTTTCCTCACAGGTAAAATCAGGTTCTTGTGAGAATTAAATAAGAATATTCATAAATTACCTGGCACACATTCACATTAGATGCTCAATAAATGCTGATATTAATCCTCTTCCCATTTTTTTAGAACTTGGAACAATTACAATTTAGCGATTAAGCCTGCATTGCCTTGCAATTCTCCTTTCTAGTGATTTTGACTCTAGCATTGCAATCACGTCTAAGGCATTCGTGCCTTATCCTTCTAACTAAACCACAAGTTCCTTGGGGGCTGGGAATGAACTCTGGTTGCTTTTGCATCTCCTGAAACATATAGCACAATATTTAACAAAAAATGTGCTCAATAAAAATTTGGACTGACTAGTATGGCTGGGCTGGCATTCTGTAACAATTTCAAAGATTAATCTCAAAATACAGGAGTAATTAGACCTATTCTAGGCCAGTCGCTAGAATTTGCTGGAACCCCAGGCTTTCTCAACACCGTCCATGTCCCCATACACTTTGCATTCATCTGATCAGAAATGGCCACTCTGGCCTTTGTAGAAGGTTGAGGCACAATTTTGGCTGAATCAATTCTTCAAAAAGCTAAGGCCTCTTTTGAAAACAAGCTTTTTCTATTTTAAGTACTGTCAAGAAAGCAAAGGGACATTCTGTCCCTAGTTCAAGTCCAAAACCCAAACTATAACTTTTTAAAATAGCTCAATTTGCCACTCACAGAAGTAACTTTTCTAGGTCAATTAGCACGTTTCAATGTACCAATTAGCAAAGAGTAAGATTCTCAAGCCGATTTGCATCCGTGACAGCAAAGTGTTCCCAGCAGCACACATGGGTACAAGGTGTGCTGGCAGCAGTTACATCCCCAAAACATGATGGTGGATAGGGAGCAGCTGCCCCAGGAATGAAAAAAATCATTATTAACCTCTTCCACTCAGTCTGAGAGTTAGGAACATTTAAGAGAAACATCTAACAGAGAACAGGAACTGGGTAAAAGGGGAGGGGTGGTAAAGGAGGAAAACAGGAACTTATGTAACAGATCAACATGGCTACACAATAAGGGGCAATTTTTGATAATGAGATAATAATATAGTAGAGGCTTTGAGCCTTGATGAAGAAAGGAGCTTGATGAAAAGAATCATTATCATTCATCTCCTTATTGTTCTAGTAGAAGACAGATGGCTGCAAACATAAATATAGGCCAGGCTAGAGGCTTTGGTTGGAGAAGGGGCTGACACAGTGCAATTTCTTTTCTCCCTTGCTCAGAATACTTCATATTTGTAAGAAGTTGTCATGGACATTTGAGGGTAAAAGGCTCAGGGTTGGGAATGCAGCTTGGGTCCCGTGCCTCATTCTGAGGACCAGCTCTGCAAGGTAAGAGCTGTAACTGAAAAGCTAATATGTAACCAAGTTCCATTGGCACCCTGCTTAGCTTGCACATCTTGGTTGCACTTTCCAGGAGGTGGTTTAGCCTGAAATGGATGACATTCTCTGCAAAGTCATGGGTATAGATAAGGAACCTCATCACCATCAGACCGAAAAACCACTGGCTATACAAGCAGCTACTAGGCAGTTCATCTATTCTCTAAGCCATGGACTACTTACTGACAGCTGGGGCTGGGGATCTCAACAAGGAATCCATGGATGGGCTTCTGGGAGAAACAGGCAGGAGGTGGCGGTCTGTGTCCCTCCTGAAGTTGTATGCAAACTTGTCTTTGTGCATCTGGGAAGAGGCTCTACAGTGCTCATCAACTTATCAAAGAAGCCTACAACCCTATCGGGGGCCAGGGCGAGGAATCCCACCCATGACAGAGTCACGTGGCAGACTCAGATGGCAGAGCAATCTCAGTCTTCGGATTTCTCCCTGGTTTTTCCTGAGCATGTACCCCAAAAAATAAGAATTTGTCTGTTTTACCACTATTTTCTGACAGTTTGTTGGAAAAAAGTCAATTCAGAGCTTTAGTTTCCTGCATTTGAAAGGAGTGTTTCAGCTCAACCCCCCTTTGATAATGCTCTAGCCTGCCTAACAGGTTCCCCTGACCTTTTACAAGCTTGTGAATTGCTTACAACCCCCCAACTGTGAGGGGCAAAAAGGCCTTGAAGTGTTTTAAGGTTACAAAACCTTTTCTAAGAGCCAAAACCCTATTAGTGATAGGATTTCGCTGTTGCCTCAAAGATTGCTGCCAGACCTCCTTATTTGCACCTGGAAAGTTCAGCTATATAAACAAAATTTGGAATAAGATATGTAGTAGTTTTTTGATGTTAGTAACACTAGGCTTTTGAGTTAATTGCTTTCTTTTATAAATCATTGTACTCCTCTTGCTTGCTGTGTCCTTGCCATGTAAGAATGCAACTTTGTTTAGTGCCTCCCGAGAATGGCGCCAGACCTTGGAAAAAATGACACTTATCAGAAAAGAGCTGTAAATTGTAGAACTGGCCTTTTGGCCGGAAGATGATGTAAATTACCTAGACTTGTGTATACAACTAGGTATGCAGAGAAAATAGCCTGGTCTCAATAAGAGTCAGGGCTGCTGACATTGCCAAAATTTGTGATACCCATTGATCTTTATGTATAAAAAGGCCTTGTGAAAAATAAAGTTTGGACCAGTTTCTCAGACCAGTTTCTCGGATGACTCTCTCTCGAACTTTCATCTTTGAAAAAAGAAATCTGGCTCCCCCCATGTCTCTTTGTCTCTCTCCTCTCTTACTCTAATTACAGGCTGAATTCCCATCTGGCCCGGGGAGGCTCACCACGTCTACTTACTTGCCCTGGCTTCTAAGATCTGCGAGAAAAGGAGCCCATGGTGGGACACCTTTAGAGGCTCAAGCGGACGCCGGTGGCCACGTAGATGGTGCAAATCTCTTGTCTTGAGATTTTATTGGCTTTTCCCGTAAACCAAGTTATTCAGCCTTCTTTTTTCCACTAATTTCCTACTACATTATTCTATCCTGAGCTATCCTATCCTATTCTATTCTATATAAAATTCTGTCCACAGCCACCTGCTCCGTCCCCGCTTTGAATATCCCTGGATCCACTGGGGCTGGACCTCGGCAAACCCAACTCTTCTACTTGGAGAGAAGCTAAGCAGCATCTCCAGCATCTTAATTCACTAGCATTCATATTCAAACTCACCCTAAATGTCAATCAAACAAAAGAAAAGGGCTCTGAAGTCTGAGTTAGGAGACCTGGGTTCTAGGGGCATCCACCTTGGCTTCTTAGGCAAGTCATTTATCCATCTAAGTTCCTCCTCTGGGCTTCCCTGGTGGCTCAGATGGTAAAGAATCCATCTGCAATGCAGGAGTCCTGGGTTCGATCCCTAGGTTGGGAAGATCCCCTGGAGGAGGACGTGGCAACAACCCTCTCTGGTCTTCTTGCTTGGAGAATCCCCAGGGACAGAGGAGCCTGGCAGGCTACAGTCCATGGGGTTGCAAAGAGCCGGACATGACTGAGCGACTAAGCACAAGTTTCCCCTCTAGAAGATTAGCTCAGCAAGCTTTCAGCTCTCTGATAACCTAATAATAGTTCCATGATACATTTCCCTTCCTTCCCTCCAAGAAACAAAAGTGAAATTGCCCTTAAGGCACTTCATCTGAAGTCAAAAAGAGACCTACTCTGAAATCCTGGTGGTGAAGAGTACTTACTTGTAATATGGGCCATTGGAATAAATCTTCTTTCTTCTAAGGTGTCAGCTTCTAAGATGAAGAACCAGGAGGAACTTGGAGCTGGGCATTCCCTAGCTGGTCTGCAAGCCCCAGTGCCAATAAGGCACAGGGCAGAAGACCACATGGAAATTCACTGCTGATCCACATCCTTTAGCTGACTGTGGAAATTTCCTCGAACTCCCTCACTGTCTTTATATGAGTGTATATACGTTTGTATTATTGGTATACACACCAATTAGCTCATTCTATTTTCCTTGTTTCCTCATTATAGCTAAGGACGAAAAAGAGGATTAAAAAGCATCAAGGGCCAAGAAGGAAGAAAGGGCAAAAAATGTCCAGAATTGACTTCCTGCCTAATTAGATCATCAGGCTTAAAGAATTGCCTACCTTCCTGTGCCTTATTTTGTCAATCTGAGCTCAAATAAGGGGTTGCAAAGTAAAAAGTCCTGAAAGTCAGGGTAGCCTAGGAGGGGTCCCAGCCATTTAAAGTAACCAGACCAAGCCAACTGTCAAGATATATGCAAATAGAGCCACCATCCTGAGCTTTTATTTTAGAAAAGGAATACAAGATTATTTACCAGAGTGACTGGAATTGCTAGTTAACACAGAGTTCATCAAAGAAACTTCTATGTTAAGGAAAGTTACTTGGACATTCTTGATAAGCTGGCTGACTAAAGCTTTACATTTATTTAGAAAGTACTGGGAGTTATAACAAATAGAATAACAAATCTGCCATTAGAGAGGGGAAGAAGGGGAAAGGGGGAAAGGGAGGGAAGGAAGGAAGGACAAAGGAGGGATGGACAAAAGCAAAGAATTTCTACTGATGGGACTCTCTGAACATCAGTTTCCCCTCTATAACAAGAGGCTATAGTACTCGGCCTTCACACAACTTAATAGCTACCTCCCACAACTGTTATTTGAAGTGAATTCGCTCAGTTGTGTCCGACTCTTTGCAACCCCATATTTTCCAGGCAAGAATACTGGAGTGGGTTGCCATTTCCTCCTCCAGGGGATCTTCCCAACCCAGGAATCGAACCCAGGTCTCTTGCATTGTAGGCAGACGCTTTTACCATCTGAGCCACCAGGGAAGTCTATTATTTGAAACGACCTTGTAAACTATGAAATGCCATCCAAAGAGGAAGGATTATCATTTTGAGATTTAAACTGTGATATTAATGCATGAGGCAAATTTAAGTCATAAAAACAGAAAGCAGTAGGAATTATTTCATGTGTGAGTTCTTGCCCTGAGTTTTCTCAGCCAACCTGCTAATCCCTCTGCAGTCCCACATATGGGAGTCTGAGGACAGGGCTCGGCCACTCAAGCCCTACATTCCCACTTTTCTCTGTACTGGTTTAGCACCCAGCCACCTGCCACAGTGGGGTTCTACTTGCTAGCCACTGGGGAGATGTGTGGGCCAGACTTCTCTGTGGGTTTGGGGGAACAGGGAAGAAATCTAATTCTTGCCCAAAGGCGTCTCTGGCAAAGCAGGCTGCCTTTGAGGCTCCTCAGTAGATTATCCTGGACCAGTGTGGCTGAATCCACACTGGAGGCCCTTAGAACACCTGCAAGCCTTGGTTGAATGGGTGGAGCCTCCTTTCTGTTCACCAAACCCTTCCAAAAGCTTCTATAGTCTTTTCTGATCTGTTCTGCTTCTGGTCTAAACCCTTACTAAAGCCCCAGAGTTCCATACCATACTCTCACCCTCATCAAGCTCCATTACATCCAAACAGGGTTGCACCAAATCTTAACATTGAATGTGTAGATATGTAAAAACTTACATGGAGGTGTCAAAGGTAGAAATTACCATGATTAATATAAATAAGCTAAAAGGATATATTGCATAGTACAGAGAATATAGCCAATATTTCATATAACTTTAAATGGAGCTTAACCTATAAAAACATTGAATCACTATGCTATACATCTAAAACTAATATAATATTCCCAGTCACCTATACTTTAATAAAAAAGATTAAAAAAATAAAAACTCACATGGGGACACGACCCAAGGATGAGGACAAGCACTGGATAACATAGGAGCGAGCAAATGCCATTTTGTATGTTGCTGGTATATTTCTAGAAGGGGCCACTTACCAGCCGCGTATTCACCACAGGAAACAGCAGAGCAAGAAGAGCTCCATTCAACATGTGCATCTGTAGCCTGGAGAGGAAAAAAGATAAAGTGCAGGTCACACTCTGACTGTGATGCAGAGGCAGACAAAAATGTGTCAGGTTATGCCATGGCAGATGGGAGAGCGTGTATACAAGAGGTTGTGTGAGTGAAACAGAACACTGGAGTTGGCACACATGTGTAATAAATTAAAAGCAGCACATTTTGCATTAGCTGAAATGTTCTGAAGAGCACCAGCGCCACCTCAAAATCCCCCAAACACTTGGTGAACAGGCTTTGGTTACAACACTTCATTGCATAATTAGCTCTGGGCTCCCTAAACATTCGGTCCGTCCCAATCTCAGCTCCAACTGCTGCGGCTCAGGCAGCCTAACAAAGGGGCACTGCGGGAGCCAGGTGTTATTACACGACTATGTTATTACAGTAGAGACCTATTTCTCAGAGCCAGGTTGCTTATTTACACAGCCAGCTCCAATCCTCCTCCCCAAACAGAGACCTAGGCAGGAAAAGGGCAGCAAATACAACCCAGGAAGACAACTGCAGTGTTTTGCAAATGGGCTCCCTCGCTTTCTTAGAAATACCTTCAGGCAGAAGTGGCAGCCTTCCAAGCTTTCTTTTATCTATTTTACATATGAGGTTCTGTGACTAAAAAGCAAAACAAAAAAAGAGAAAATCACTAGTCTCCAGCATTGGGTAGCGATCCTGTTTCCCAAATCCAGACTTGTTAAAACACATGCTAGGAACCCTTTATAAGTCAAGCAGTCAGGAACAAACTCCGCCTGTGTGAGCTGTGGGAATAGGCTGAAGCAGCTTCCTTTATCATTCAAGGCAAGTGGGCCCTGACGACTGAGGAAGAAGCAAAGAGTAACGGTCTGTTCCTCCTGCATAAAAGCTAATTTGATGGGTCACATACAACCACCACTGAGTCAACGTGGCTTCTGGACCTCAAGCTCACTCTTGCGAGCTCACTCATATACACACTCAGAGCAGTCTCACGATAACTAGGATTTCTCTTATGCCCTTACTGGGACCTAGAAGAACATGAGCTCTTCTCTTGGAACTCACAGACCTGTGCCTAAGACTAAGAGACCATGTTGTAAGGAGTCCCCAAGAGAACACCACACAAGCCCCAAGGCTGCTTTTGGTTTCCCCCTGTCTGTTTCTTTCAGCTGCTTGTTGCTGGCAATGCTGTGATGATGGTGATCCGCACTTAACACATCCCAGGCAAGTATCAAAGTAACTGCTTTAGGTAAACTCTCTCACTGAATTTTTACAGCAATTTTATGAGATGGGTACAATAACTTGTCACATTTTGTGGGTGAGGAAAGCAGGCTCAGAAAGGTGAAGTGACTTCATCAATGCCACAGGACAGCAGAGTCACAATGCAAACCCAGGTTTATCTGATTCTGAACTCGTATGGCCATCTCACTATCTTGCATCAGAGCCTGCCTCTCTTCCTCCACTGCAAATATGACCTCAAGTAAAGAGTTAGGGGTGCTCCACTTTCCTTCCTTTTGCTTTCAGGGGTCTCTCTTACCACCTTCTTCATCCCCTGCTCCAGGTTTAATGAGCTTTCAGGTGATGACTGTCAGGAGCTTGCTCTTAAGCCACACCACACCAGCAGTCCTACAGTTTAAGAGGGCTTAGCTTGATCCATAGAAGGGAGAAGGCACATCAATGCAATGTCACTCCTGCCTCCCTGGATTGGCACATTTTTAAAACAGGGTCTTTCTAGGAGGCACCTCATATTCTCAGAAACTGACTGGTGAAAACTCTGGCTCAACCTCAATGCCTGGAGCAGGGGTCCTTAACAGCCATTCCGTGGCTGTTAAGGGGGTGAAGTAACACGTGCCCAACTCTGTCCCTGGACACTGCTAAGTGACAATCACAGCAAAAACACTCACTCTGGGAGAGAAAAGTATCTCACTGACAGTAGAGGTAAAGCTGACCTCTAGTACCAGGCTTTGCCACTGGCCTTAAAAGAATGTCATTTACACAAGTTCAAGTAGATACTTGGGCATCAAACCTTAAATCCTGAGGATGATGGAACTGATCCCAAAGGCCCATGAACAGCCAAAGATAAAGAAAATAAAAGTCAACATCAAGATTCAAAATAAACAACCTAGATAAAGACAAGTATTGTTCTGGGCCCTCAAAATTCAGTTCCACAAGTTACATACAGGCCAAAAGGTGAATTATCCTTAATATAGAAAAAGGTCTTACATATTACTAATTCAAAATATATCTAATGCATCAATATATTGAGCAATTTCATGTGCCAATCACTGGACTAAATATTCAAATGCATCATCTCATTGAATCTTCATGTTTTTTATGATAATCAGTACCATTTTCAACCTCATAGCTGAGAAAAACAAAGCACTAAGTGATTAAGTGACTTGCCCAGGATCATATAGATAATAAGGGGCAGAGGGAGAGGTCACATTCAGATTTCATCAAGTTCCCAGCCCGTGTTTCTGCTGCTGTATCCTGCACTTTAAATCCATCATATGAACATTACAAATGTTGTGTGTGTGTGTGTGTGTGTGCATGCCAGACAAGAGACCACGGGGCAGGGAAGATCGTTCCTAAGAGCAACAGAAGTCCTTATGTGTTCTGTGACAAAGCTGGCCCAACTACCCAGCTGCACTGCCCTCTACAGACCCAGGGCACAATCCAACTGGTAAATGATTGCCCGATCAGAGTTTTTGCTTTGTACCACACCTCCAGCCTGCCTCCCAGATTCCTATTGGATACTGGAAATGGATAATGAACCAGTAGAAAAGCCAGTGAGAGGGCTTCCCTGTGGCTCAGGGGTAAAGAGTCTGCCAGCCAATGCAAGAGACACAGGTTTAATCCATGATCTGGGAATATCCCACACGCCTTGGATCCACTAAGCCTGTGCACCGCAACTATTGAACCCACATACCACAGCTATGGAAGCTGGGGCACCCTAGAGCCTGTGCGTTGCAACGAGAAAAGTCACTGCAATGAGAAGCCCGCAACTAGAGAAAAGCCCATGCAGCAATGAAGACCCAGCAGAGCCAAAACATAAAACAAACAAAATGATTCAGAAAAAAACAGAGAACATCCAGCGAGAGTTCCCTCACCTGTACAATGGGAATAATAATAGTACCAACTCACAGAATTATAAGTGGTTGATACATATAAAGTGCTTTTAAAAAGTGCATGGCATATATTAAGACTCAGATATACGTTTCTTAAATAAATGGTGAAGAGCTCATCTAAAAGCCTCAAGATTAAAAGGGGAGAGGGATCATGAACCATTGAGCAAAGCTCAACTGTTATAACAGTTCAAAGTGTGACAAAAAGGTCAAGAGAGAGCAAAAAGGCAGATTGAAGGCCAGAACCAAACAGTAGAGATTGGAGATGGACCCCAGGTCAGTCACACTTATAAACCTTCTGGTTGGCTCTAACACTTGGCCATTACCATTGTCACAAATGTTTTGCCAGCTTTTTCTGTTTCTATGTAGGATACATGCTAAGTTATCTCAGTTGGTAAGAACCTGGGGCAAAATGGCAATTGTTACGGGTTTGATTTTCTGTCACGTCAGTTATTTCATTGAATTTTGGCTACAACCGTTAGTCCACTACTGTGTGTTAATATCATTCCAGGTGCTATAGAGAAATGTGCTTAGTTGCTGAGTCTTATCTGACTCTTTGCCACCCTATGGACTGTAGCCCACCAGGCTCCTCTGTCCATGGGATTTCCCAGGCAAGAATACTGGAGTGGGCTGCCATTCCCTTTTCCAGGGGATCTTCCTGACCCAGAGATCGAACCTGGGTTTCCTGCATTGCAGGCAGATCTTTACTGTCTAAGCCACCAGGAAAGCCCAGAGAAAAGGAGATCAATATAATTAAGATGTATGAGTATTTGTCTTCAAGAAAGCTGACAATCCTATTAATAAGCCAAGAAATTGAAAATTTAGAGGAAAAGTAGTATAATGGTTAAGAACTTTATTTGGAATCAAAAGTGAAAGAAAATGAAGTTGCTCAGTCGTGTCCAACTCTTTGCGACCCCAGGGACTGTAGCCTACAAGGTTCCTCCGTCCAAGGGATTTTCCAGGCAAGAATACTGGAGTGGGTTGCCATTTCCTTTTCCAGGAGATCTTCCCGACCCAGGGATTGAACCCAGGTCTCCTGCATTGTAGGCAGATGCTTTACCGTCTGAGCCACCAGGGAAGTCATACCTACATTCAAATCCCAGCTCTACTACTTACTGGTTGAGTGACTTTGGACAAACCACTTAAGATATGTGATTCAGGCACTTCCCTGGTGGTCCAGTGGCTAAGACTCTGCACTTCCACTACAGGGGATACAGGTTCAAGCCCTTGTTGGGAAACTAAGATCCCACATGCCCCATGGCACAGTCAAATGAATAAGTTAATAATAAAAAGATTTTAAAAAATAAAGAAAAAATATGTGATTCAGTCTTCTCAGTAATAAAATGGGGCTAATAACAGCACCAATTAAAAGAATTGTTGAGAGATGTGGTAAGACTATGTAAAGTGATCAACACAGTACCTTGGACATAGTAAGAACTCAATACATCGTAACTATTATAATCCTTAATGAAGCAAGGTAAATGAATATCATATTATTATTCATAATAAATGAAGCTATTACAAAATCCTCATGAGATGATGTATATTTGAATTTAACACTTGATTACAATGGAACAGATAAGAGTTCTCTGAGTGCCTGGAAAGGAAAATTTATAGAAAGGAATTCTCAAATGAAATTATAAAATATTTTGAACGGAACAAAAAATTAAAATACATTAAAATACAACATGTGAAAATGTGTAAGATGCTTATAATTGGAAATTTTATTTTAGGAAAAAAGTATGATCTCAAAGCAGTAAACCAAGATTCCAACTTGAGAATCCAGAAAAAGAAAAGCACAATAACCCCAAGGCAAGCAGAAGGAATGAAATAATAAAGACAGAAATCAATGAATATAAAAACAAATACAATCAATGAAACCAAAAGTTCACCTTTGAAAAATATAATTGTGAAACCTCTAGGCAGTATGACGTGGATAAAAAGAGAATGCAAAAGCTATCAATATCAGGAAGTAAAGAAGGGATATCACTACAGATCCCCAGGAATTAAGAAGATAATAAGAATATACTATGAATATTTCTATGCACATAATTCAACAACTTAGATAAAATGGAGAATTTCCTCTAAAGCCACAAGCCACTACAATTCACCAAAGATGAAACAGGTTTAACCTGAATAGTTCTATTAAAGAAATTATGTACACACACACACACACACTGGAATATTATTCAGCCACAAAAAAAGAAACCTTGCTATTTGTGACACCACGGATGAACCTTGCGGGCATCATGCTAAGTGAAATAAGGCAGAGCAAGACAAATTACTGCATGATCTCACTTATATGGAGAATCTAAAAACAAACAAACAAACAAAATCATAAACTCACAGATTTGGAGAACAGACTGCTAGTTGCCAGAGGCTGGGAGTGTGGGATGGGCACACTGGGTGAAGGAGGTCAAAACTTCTAGTTGTAAAATAGATAAGTCATGGTGATGTAAGGTACATGACATTACATGGTGACTATAGTTACTGCACTGGATATTTAAAAGTTGCTTAACAGGACAAATCTTAAAAATTCTTGTCACAAGAAAAAAAAAAAGTAACTATGTGTGGTGATAGATATTAACCAGACTTACTATGGTGATCATTTCACAGTATACACAAATATCAAATCATTATATGATATACTGGAAACTAAGACTCTGATGCTGGGAGGGATTGGGGGCAGGAGGAGAAGGGGACGACCGAGGATGAGATGGCTGGATGGCATCACGGACTCGATGGGGTGAGTCTGAGTGAACTCCGGGAGTTGGTGATGGACAGGGAGGCCTGGCGTGCTGCGATTCATGGGGTGGCAAACAGTCAGACACGACTGAGCGACTGAACTGAACTGAATATAAAGTTACATGTCAATTATATCTCAATAAAAAATGTGTAATTAAAAATATTCTGAATAAGACTCACATGGCTTCAGTAACCAAATCTACCAGATATTTATACAATCTGGTTCAGAACACTGAAAAGGAGTAAGTATGTCTCAACTCATTTTACGAGGTCATTATTACCCAGATACCAAAACTAGTGCTGAAGAATTGATGCTTTTGAATTGTGGTGCAGGAGAAGACTCTTGAGAGTCCCTTGGACTGCAAGGAGATCAAACCAGTCAATCTTAAGGAAAATCAACCCTGAATATTCATTGGAAAAACTAATGCTGAAGCTGAAGCTCCAATACTTTGGCCACCTGATGTGAAGAGATTAATCATTGGAAAAGACCTTGATGCTGGAAGAGACTGAAAGCAAAAGGAGAAGGGGGGAAGCAGAGGATGAGATGGTTAGACAGCATCACCAACTCAATGAACAAGAATTTGAGTGAACTCCAGGAGATAGCGGAGGACAGAGGAGCCTGGCTTGCTGCAGTCCATGGGGTCACAAAGAGTCAGCCATGACTTGGTGACTGAACAACCACCACCAAAACTAGAGAGGAGTGGGTACGAGGGGAGGTGGGGATATTGAGTGGAGGGGAAGGAGGAGGAGAAAGAGGAAAATTAAAAATAAACTAAAATCTTCATGAACACAAACACTAATATCCTCAATATAATGGTAGCAAATCTAATGCAGCAATATAAAAAGAACACTACTCCACGACCAAAAAGGGCCTGTCCTCATCATGAAAGGTTGATTCAATATCTGAAATTCAATTAATGAATTTCACCAAATTAACACTATAAAGAATAGTAAGTGTATGATCATATCAATTCATACAAAAAGGCATGTGTCAAAATTTAACACCTATTTATGATTTTAAAAACCCAATAAACTAGCAATTGGAGGGAACTTCCTCAATCTGATGGCTTCCCGGGTGGCTCACTGGTAAAAGAATCTGCCTGCCCATGCAGGAGATCATGGAGATCTCTCTACCCAAGAGATTCAATTCCTGGGTAAGGAAGATGCCCTGGAGGAGGAAATGGCAACCCACTCCAGTGTTCTTGCCTGGGAAGTCCCATGGACAGAGGAGCCTGGCGGGCTACAGTCCATGGGGTCACACAGAGTTGGACATGACCGAGCACACAGGCACTCCTCAACCTGATAAAGGACGTCTAAAAGATGCTATGCCCCAAATCATACTAAATGAGGAAAGACCGCATGCTCCCCCGATTAACATCAGGATCAAGACAAGGATGCCCATTCATAGCACTCCAATTCAACATCATGCCAGTAGGCTTATCCAGTACAGTAAAACAACAAAAATAATAGAGATTGGAAAGGAAGAGATAATACTGTCTCTGTTTTCAAAGAACTATTATATGCGTAGAAAATCCCAAGGAATCAACAAAAAAGTTCCTAAAACTAATATATGATTAGCAAGGTTAGTTGCTAAAACTAATATATAATTAGCTAAGTTTAAGGATTGCAAGGTCAACACAAATATTTCTGCATAACAGCTGGGTAAAACTGGAAATCAAATTTTTAAAAATATATACTATTTACATTATCTCTTCCAAAACTGAAATACTTGGGTATAAATCTTAATAATATACGTACAAA
Organism: Aepyceros melampus; assembly: GCA_006408695.1. Classification (NCBI taxonomy): domain Eukaryota; kingdom Metazoa; phylum Chordata; class Mammalia; order Artiodactyla; family Bovidae; genus Aepyceros; species Aepyceros melampus. Next base: position 111,957 of record SJXQ01008136.1, read on the forward strand.
ATCTATATGCTGAGAACTACAAAAGGCTGCAAAATCTATATGCTGAGAACTACAAAAGGCTGATTAAATAAACTAGAAATCTAAATATATAAAGACATACTATATTCAAGGATTGAAAGGCTCAACATAGAAAAGATATCAATTCTCACCAAAATTATCAATAGATTCAATGCAATTCTAATCAAAACCATAGAAAGGTATTTTGTAGAAAACAGCAAACTTACTCTAAAATGTATATGAAAGGGCAAAGAAAGAAAAGCTAGAATAAATTTGAAAAAGCAGAAATGAAAGAATCACACTACCTTATTTTAAGGCTTACTATATAAAATTATAGACTTCCCTGTAGCTCAAATGGTAGAGAATCTGCCTGCGATGCAGGAGACCAGGGTTCGATCCCTAGGTTGCGAAGTTCCTCTGGAGAAGGGAATGGCAATCCACTCCAGTATTCCTGCCTGGAGAATTCCATGGACAGAGAAGCCTGGCAGGCTACAGTCTGTGGGGTCACAAAGAGTTGGATACGACTGACCGACTCACACACACACACACACACACACACACACACAAAATTATAGTAATTAAAACAATACAATACTGGCCAAGAAAAGCCATATCAGTCAACAAAACAGAACAGTCGAGAAATAGATCCACACTGATATTGTAATTTGATTTTTCATCAGAAGCTTTGCAGGCCAGAAAGCATAGGGTGATACATATTCAAAGTGCTAAATAGGAAAAAAACAAAAACAAAAACAAACCTGTCAACCATGAATCCTATATCCAACAATGTTATCCTTCAAAATAGGGAAATTAAGACATTTCCAGAAAAGCAAACACTGAAGGAGTTTGTTATGACTTGACCTACCCTCCAAGAAATGCTAAAGGGAGTCCTGCAGACTGAAATGAAAGAACATATCAGACGGTAAATCAAAGCTGTATGAAGAAATAAATATCTTCGTAAAGGAAAAGACATGGGCAATTATAAAAACTAGTATTAGTGTAACAATAGTTTGAAAGAATAATTTTATCTACATGATTTAAGAGAGTAATACTTTTCTATAAAACACATTAGTCTAAAAGCTAGTGTTACTATTACTTTGGTTTATAATTCCACATTTTCCTTTCTATATAATTTAAGAGACTAATGCATGTAAAATGATTAATTTTGGGGGCATATTTGTATACAGATATAATTTTGTGACATCTCTAACTTAAAGAGGTGGTGATGAAACTGTAAAGAAGCAGAGTTTTTGTATATTATTGAAATTAAGCTAATACAAATTCAGTGTAAACAGTAATAAATTTAGGAGTTATATGTAATCTTCATGATAACCACAAAGAAAATATTGGGTTCCCAAAAAAACTCATTCAGGTTTTTCTATAACAGCTTATGGAAAAACTCAAATTAACTTTTTGGCCAACCCAATAGTTGCATAATACATGTAAAAGGAAACAAGCATTAAATTGTTATACTACCAAAAGAATCAGCTAAACACAAAAGAGGACAGTAACAAAAGAAATGCATGACAAAAGTTTATCAAGTATATAGAAAACAAATAGCAACGTATAGAACTCCCTGCTTATCAATATTAACTTTAAATGTAAATAGATTAAACTCTCCAATTGAAAGACAGAGATTGGTGGAATGGATAAAAAAAATATGATCTAACTATATGCTGTCTACAAGAGATGTACTTTAAATCCAAAGACAGAAATAGGTTGAAAGTAAAAGGATGGAAAAAGATATTCAATGCAAATGAGAGCAGGGGTGGCTATAATAAAATCAGACAAAAAAGCTATAAATCAAGAGTTTACAAGAGATGAAGAATATTACTTACTAGTAAAAGTTTCAACACAGCAAGAAGACATGACAAACATTTATGTACCTGATAACAGACTATCAAAATATATGAAGCAAAAACTGACCAAACTGAGGAGGAATACACAGTTCTACAAAAGGAGTTGTAGATTTCAATACTCCACTCCCAACAGTCAGACAGAAGAAAAGCAAGAAATTCGAGAACTTGAACAACACAATACACCAACTAGATCTAACAAACATATACTTTATAACGAACACTTTGTTTTATAAAGTGTTTTATAACAAAACACTTTTTTTCATAACAAACACTTTATTTTACTTGACAACATAATTTCTATTCTCAAGTGCATGTGGGTCATTTTCCAGGATAGACCACAGATCAGGTGGCGAACTATTCAATAAATGTTAAAAGATAGATATTATACAAAATATCCTCCCTAACCATAACAGGATGAAGTTAGAAATCATTAACAGAAGTACAGGTGACCCTTGAACAATGACGTGTGGGGTAGGAGCACCAATACCCCATGCAATGGAAATCTGCATAGAACTCTATAGTTGGCCCTCTGTATCCAAAGTTCCACATCCACAGACCTAACCAACCACAAACTGTGTAGTATTATAGTATTTATTGAAAAAAAAATCCGTGTATAAGTGGACCCATGAAGTACAAATCCATGTTATTGAAGAGTCAACTGTAAAATGGGAAAATTGTTAATTGTAAATTTGTAAAAATTAAAGACACTCTTAAAAATCAACAGATCAAAGAAGAAGTCACAAGGGAAAGTAGAAAATGAAATGCAGATCAAAATCATAGTAAGATACTATCTTACACCATTAGAATGGCTACTATGAAAAATAGAAAATAACAAATGTTGGCAAAGATATGGACAAATTGGAACTCTTACACACTGTTGGTGGGACTATAAAATGGTATAGCTGCTGTGTAAAAGAGTATGGCAGCTCTTCCAAAAATTAAAAACAGAAATATTACATGATCCAGCAATTTAAATTCTGGGCATATACCCAAAAGAATTGAACGCGGGGGTTCTGTGGGATATTTGTATTCCCATGTTCTTTGCAGCATTATTTAGCAATAGCTAAAACATGGAAGCAACCTAAGAAGTGTCCATCAAGTAAATGGATAAACAAAATGTGATATAAACATACAAAGAAAGACCATTTTTTCTTAGAAATTCTGATACATGCTACAACATGGATGAACCTTGAAGACATTATGCTAAGTGAAACAAGCTGGTCACAAAAGAACAAATTTTGTATGCTTCCACTTACATGAGGTATCTACCTAGAGTAGTCAAAATCGTAAAGACAGAAATGCTGGTTGCCAGGGACTGGGGATAGGAGGTACTGGGAATCATTGTTTAACAGGTCCAGAGTTTCAGTTTTTGCCAAATGAAAGAGTTCTGGAGATGGACAGTGGTGGTGTTTGCACAACATGAATGTACTTAATGCCACTGAACTACACAGTTAAAAATGATTAAGATGTTACCTAAGTTAAAGTATATTTTATATAATAAAAAAAATGAAAAAAGATCTCACAGAACTGTACACCAAAAAGCCAACCCTACTGTGGCATAATTAAATAAAATTCAAAAATATATAAGAAGCAAAACACTGAACTCTCCCAGCCTCAGCTTTTAAAACTACAAAGTGATTCAAGATTCTAAGCCTTTTAAACAATGCTTTTTCACTCTAGTTTTAACATTAGAATCTTCCAACATACAGAAAGGTATAAATATAATAAAAACCTCTATGTCCAGCATCTCATTTTAACAAATTTGAACATTACTGGTTTGGCTGAAGTCTCATGTAAGCTTCCTGAATACCATCTCTTCCATTCCTTAACCAGGTGGAGCCTTTATTCTGAAGGTGTTGGGAGTCATTCCGATGTTTTATACATTATGAAACTTGTACATATCCACAAGTGATACATGTTATTATTTTATGTTTAGTCATTAAATAAATAATAAATGATATACTCTGTATGTCTGTGTATCCCCTTCTGCAAATTACATTTCATTCAACAGGGCTTCTTCTAATTATCTGTGCTAACACATGTAGTCTGTTTTTCACTGCTGGAAATTATTCAATTATATGACTATATTAGAAGGAAGTTATACACTGTCATGTTGATGGAAGTCTGGATCTACTTTTTTCCCTTCAGCCAGGAACTATGTTGAGATTGCTTTCTGTAATTTGTATTCTAAAAACAATAGATGTATTTCCATCACCCCAGAGCCTCGGGTCATTACACTCTGACCTTCTGTTTCCATAAGCCCTTGGTTTGACAGTGCATACATTCTGCCCACTGTGTGAGGCCCCACAGCACAGGCCTGTCACACAGCAGGAAATGCAGTTAGGATCTTACATCTTTTAACATGCTTCTCAGAAAGCATGACATAATCACTGAATCTAGGTGGAGGTCATACCCATCTTTGGCATACTGTTCACCATCCAATATGTTTGAAAATTTTCAGAATAAAAGTGTGAAAATAAAAAACAAGTAGAGCAAAACAAACAAGTACAACAGGAGGCTTAGCTGGCTTGGCCTGTGGGCACAAAGATAACTTCCTGGTTGCAACTGGTGGTTTCCCACTTCCTTGCTCTGAACCAAATAGAGCCACACAACTGCAGAGGCTCCAAAACCTTTCTTCGTGTTAATTTCAGGAAGTTGGCCAAAGGCTCCAGCTGTAAGGCACCTAATAAAAGGCATTACTTGTCTGAAGACAGCTTTCATTCTGAAATTCTACCTATCTGTGTAAGTGCAATTTTCCTTCCCTGGGATCCTAAGTCTAAGAGTGAAGTACACATATGGTAAAGCATCAGGACAAGGAAAATTCTGTTACTATTAACATCTATTGACTACTTAGTCTATGTGAGGTTTCACACTAAGAGATTAACATGGATCATCGCTCATCTAATTGTCACCACCAAAGAAGTAGTTACTATTCATGGCCTTCTTTGACAAAGGAGGAAATAGATGCTAAGCCCTTAAGCCTTGCTCAGCAGGTTTAAGAAGTAGCAGCACCACATCTATAACATGAGAGCAATAAGCCATCTACTTCCATTGCTCTCTTCAAGATTTCATCAAATCACATCTATCCAAGGAACCAAATGTCAAATAACAGAGCATGGTTTAAATACATATTATGTCCATTCAAATGATGAACTACTATGCAGTCATTAGAAATCATGTTTAGAAGAATAGTAACATGGGAAAATAATCATGGCATATTAGCTTTCAATACATTGCAAAGTAGCATGTATAGAATAATCTCAATTTTTTCAAAAAAGGCATATATACACAGAAGACTGGGAGGAAACTACACCAACACATTAGTGGAGGAATTTGAGTTATTCTTATTTTCTGTAACACTTGACGTTTTCCTTCTAGTGAGCATGGATTATTTTTATAAGAAGAATGAAACATGTCTTCTTCATGTCTACTTACTTTTCTTTCATTTGTTTTTGTTTGTTTGTTTGTTTTGCTGCACTACGTAGCATGCAGGATCTTAGTTCCCAGACCAGGGACTGAACCCTTGCACCCTGCAGTGGAGCATGGAATCCTAACTACTGGACCATCAGGGAAGTCCCCCTACTTTTTCATTACCCACTGCATAGCCCCTACATAGCTTACCTAAACCTTATCTATTATGTTGTATGATTTTTCCCTCCTAGAATTACTTTGTCTAGTAATTAGCAGAGTAGACTCTGAATTTGGCTTCCAAAAGGACTAGGTGAGCTAACAAAGTATAGATAGGCCCCAAAATGATCAGTCCCCATTCCTCTGCTGAGAACTCTTTTCCATGCTTCCCCAGATGGGAAAAGTCATCTGTATTCCCAGTCTTGCTCTTACCAGGAAATAGTATATACCCAAACACATGTTGAAAGCAGAACAGCCCAAGGAGGAAGAAAAAAACAAAACAAAAAAACAAAAGTAGTCCCTGCTCCAAAAACCTTCAGAGAGACTTTCAGGAGAGAATTTGGAGAAATGAAAATGCTGATTCAGAAATTATGGACCAAGACTGTAGAAGTCAAAGTCCCCAGGAGAGAACAAAACTGAGTATGTACACATGGAGAGAAAGGCTGATTCTGCTGTGTACGGAAGGGAAGGAGAGCTGTGAATAATCTGAAAGCACCTTCTTTCTTCTGAGCATTAAGAGTATTAAGGAAGAATATGTAGTCGCAAGGCAGCAACCTGGCAATGGCTCCCAGGACAGAAGACACCAGAGAAGCTTCTGCATCAGAAAGGAAATTGGGCTCCTTGAATTGCTGCTTATTTACTATGGATTGTCTAGGTTCCTGATCTCTTTCCCTCTGACATCAGCAGCATTCATATGTAGGGTTTCCTCTCCCTTGCCCAGAACAGAGTCTTAAGAAACCTGCTCAGGTCAGAGGCAGTTTCCCAAACACCCTTTTCAGAAATAAGTCCAAAGCTAGACCAGGTGAAGATGCCAAAAGGCTGTTCCTTTGGGGGTTCTGAAGCAGCTGGTCTGTTGCACACTGGGAAAGGGGGTGCTGAGATAGATGGTGAAACCAATCAGTTACAACAGGTTCAGCCTGAGCCAAGCTCATGACTCAGGACAGTCCTAGAGAAAGGAGTCTCTCTGGGGAAAATCCTGCTGCTTAAAAATTGGAATGGGATCTAGAAAAACAGATGGCCACGAGGCTACTGAACTCTCATAATATCGTGTGCCACAAGGCCAACAGGGCATCAATCTTGCAATGCCAAGATCACATGTCAGGTTGTCCTAATTGCCCTTATGCACCCCCATGCTTCCCTCACCCATCTTGGCTCACACCCGGCCTACAGTCCTCTCTCCATCCAGCAATGCACTCCCCTGCTCTCTGTGGCACAGATGAAATTTCATCTCATCTCCTTTAAAAGCCTCTCCAGACTGAGTCAGCAGACACTCATGACCAAATAATTCTTCCTGCATCAAAGATCCACTACCCCCATGTATACATGAAAACGAACAGATTGAAGGGGTTCAGTATTGGGGGTGGGGGTCCCCATAACCTATACTTTCTGAGGCACAGATGTGGGCCAGCTCTGGGCTATGCAATTTTCTTACCTGGGGTGGGGTAGGGGAAGAGCTCTCTGCCATTCCAAGTGCACAGATCAGTGACTCCTTCCACAAGTACTCCCACCCACACGAGTGCACAATCAGAAAACCAGGCACCTTAAGCAGTGGGTGTTTGCGAGGCAGCTAAGCTACCTGATTACAACCCAAAGCCAGTTAAGTTTCCTTTTCCTTCATCTATTCCTTCAAAACACCCCAGCTCAGAAAGAGGAGCATCCCCAAAGGCTGCTTTCTCTAAGTAGAGCACAGTGTGTGTGTGTGTGCCTGCTCAGTCGTGTCCAACTCTGCAACCCCATGACTGCAGCCCACCAGGCTCCTCGGACCACGGGATGCTCCAGTCAAGAATACTGGAAGGGGTTGCCATGCCCTCCTCCGGGGGATGGGGATCAAACCTGCATTGCCTACATTGTGGGTGGATTCTTTACCATGGAGCCAGCAGGCTCCAAGCCCCTTGTGAAATCAAGAATTCCATCCTTTTCTAAAAACAGCAGTCTGGACACCAAACAGGAAGCTGAAACTAAGAGGCTGCCAGCACTCAAGCCCTCTATGGTGGCAGGATCCATGGAGACTGGGCAGGGGGAGGGAGTGCTTGACACCCAGTGATGATGACACCTTCCTTCCTTCAGCCTGGAGAACAGATTCCAACAGAGACCAGGAAGCTCTCAAACCACCCAGCGCTGCCCAAGGCGGCTCCTGGCCACATCTGCAGGTCCCGTG
>SJXQ01008136.1:119748-185181 GCA_006408695.1 Aepyceros melampus
TCCCGTGACTGGTGGCCCTGCCCCACCACTCAGCTGCCATGGAGACCTCTTAGATTTCCTCCAGCGTCACCTTCAGATGGGGTAGTTAGTGTTAGTCACTCAGTCGTGTCTGACTCTTTGCAATCCCATGGACAGTAGCCTGCCAGGCTCCTCTGTCCATGGGGTGCTCCAGGCAAGATACTTGAGTGGGTAGCCATTTCCTTCTGCAGGGGATCTTCCTGAGCCAGGAATCGAACCTGGGTCTCCTGCATTGAAGGCAGATTCTTCACCGTCTAAGTCATGAAGGAAGCTCTTTAGATGTGGAGGATCGTGCAAACGGATGTGGGTATGCTAACTCTGCTCCAAAAACAGCATTAGACGCACCTGCTTCCCCTGTGGAGATGGGAGGCCACGCATGGCTAGACTTTAGGCTCTTTCTTTCCAGGTCTGGGAAAAGCTGAGGGCTGCCAGGGTGAGAGCTAGGGAGGAGGAGCCCATCCACACGTGGTCTGGGGTCCCGAGGGCAGCACTGTTTCCAGAGGCCAAGGGCCCTGGTCTCCGGCTGACAAGTAAATCCCAGTGGCAGATCTTGGCAAAGAGGCAGCGTAGCAGCTGATTCAGACTAGCGGCTGCTTCTCTTTATCCAGTGAGCCTGTTGTGGTTAATAACTGAAAACCCAGGATCTTCCAGCCTTGGGAAGAGAGCAGGTCATCCACATGAAGCATGACCAGTCACAAAGAACAAAGGCCGGGCTGGCTTTTCAGTTGCATCTGATATGAACCCTCGTGACAGCTGCAGAGGCTCCCCAAGCCTCGCAAGGACAAAAAATCTCTGCTCTGATCCTTATGCCGAAAAGTGTGACTGTCAGCTCTATGCAACTCTATTCCTAAAGAGCATGGGATGCTATTACGAGGATGAACTGTGAAGTTCCTGAACTCCACCCCCCTCTAACTATGATATGCCTTTTAACTGCTACCCCAGAAATCTGTCTCACTGCCTTGAAGCTTCGCTCCAAGTCCCCCTCTTACTGTAGGCATGGAATTCCTGTCTTCCCTCTTTCTGTATGCTAATTTTTAAAACTTATTTATCTTTGGCTGTGCTGGGTCTTTGTTGCTGCGTGGAGTTTTCTCTAGTTGTAGCGAGCAGGGGCTACTCATCATTACATTGCACAGCCTTCTCAATGTAGGGGCTTCTTTTGTTGCAAAGCACAGGCTCAAGGGCACCAAGCTTCAGTAGTTGTGGCACTTGGGGTTAATAGTTGCTTTTCCCGGGCTCTAGAGCACAGGCTCAATAATTGTGACCAATGGGCTGAGCTGCTCCACAGCATGTGGGATCTTTCTAGATCAGGGATCAGACTCGAGTCTCCTGCATTGGTAGGCGGATTCTTTACCACTGAGCCACCAGGGAAGCCCTTATCTTAACCATTTTTAAGTATATAGTTCAGAGGTATTAAGTACCTTCACAGTGTTGCACAACCATCACCAAAACTTTTTCAGCTGGTCCTCCTGTTTTTGAAAAGTTTGATTAGAACACTGCCAAACTCATGTGTATACATACAGTACTGGTCTATGCTACTTCCAAGCTTCAGCAATACTTATGGAGTTAAAACAAAGATCAGATCAGATTACATACAACATCCAAAACACTTACTATCTGGCCCTTTATGGGAAAAGGTTGCTGATCTCTACTCTAAACCACAACATATGGAATTCCCTGGTGGTCCAGTGGTTAGGACTCCATGTTTTCACTGCTAAGGGCATGGGTTCAATCCCTGGTCAGGGAATCCCTGACCCACAGCCAGGTGGCATGGCCAAAATTTAAAAAAAAAAATTTACACACACACACATTGGATTTATAGTTTAAAATAGTATTTGCTTAACTACCACTAACACAGCTTCTCTTAGCTCCCCACTAAAATACCTATCAAGATAAAGAGAATGATAAAACTCCCCCAAATTACTTAAAACTTAGACTGATGGGCATTCTACTATGATTATCTGGGAGAAATCTCCATTAACATTAAAACTAATGCTGAAATGAGGAAAAAACAATCTGGGGCCAAGTCTACAGCAGAAATCTGAAACAAGACAGTAAAACATTGAGTGGTTATACCACAGTCAGCCTCACAGCTTAGCAGTGGAGAGTTCATTTCACAGCTGGGGCAAAACCAGCCAGGTCTCCACTGCAGGGCTACCGTTTGCAAGGGAAATCAACAACTCCCCAGAGGCCGGTCTATATCCATTTGGAGACTCCTCCCATAAACCGAAAGGGCTGAAGTGATCGCTTTGGTGCCTTCACACTGCATTCTGGGAATGGGAAACTTCACAAGTAAAACTCAGGTACCAGTGCATATGGGAGGCTGCAGTTCTTCATCCAGTTTCTATGTTCAGAGTGGCAGGGAATCTAGTAAGTAGGGATAAGCAATTCCACATGGGTCCAGCAAAACCCACCAGATGAAGCTGCTGGACACTGGGAAACAGGCTGGAAGCTCGGTGCATCAACCTAGCCACCGGAAGTGGGGCTGAGAAGGGGTTCTAGCCAATACCAAAAAGAATATGAGGAGAGTCAAATGAAATACACATACTCTATGTCTTTAACAAAGCCTGAATCAACCTTCCTTCAAATATGCATCAACATACACCACAGACTGCATGCTTCCTATGAAAACCTCTAGCAGCAGAAGGGAAATGTGTAGCATTCTGAAGAGTTTGAGGAAGCACAAAAGCCTCCATTTAGGGTCGGAACCAGAAGAAATATTTTAGAAAATTGCAGCCTCAAGAGAATACAAGAAAACATGAATTCTGTGAAATAGGTATAGAAAGCCATTGGAATAAAACATATCAAGAAAGAAAGGTAACAAAACTGGACTGAAAAGGGAGTTTAGCAAACCAAGGAATAATTACAGAAAATATTGTAGCAGCAGAATTAAACTTCACATTGGAGATGGCAAAGAGCAAAATCTATCAATTCAAAGTATGGAGGCCAAATCTGAACCTCTCCCAAGTACGCAGAGGAAACGGAAAGCTGAGCATAGAAATGTGACAAATTATTAGAAAATCTATTAATTTAACAGATGAGATGGGGAGACAAAGGAGAAAACCCAAATGAGCCTCTCAATAGATTTTCAAAGACCATTAGCCAAATTCAACAACCATTCCAGATTTTATAGTGCGGGGGTGGGAGGTGATGGTGATTTAAAAATAAGATAATTATTTAACATTATAAAGGATGTTTAATTTTAACCAATAACCAACATCAGAATTAAAAGTGAAAACACTAGGAACGTTTCCATTAAAATCAGAAACAAGGCAAGAATTCCTGCCAATACTACTATCATTTAACACTGTCCAGGAAGTTCTAGCTAAAACAATCAGGCTTGAAAAAAGTTTTGCTCTTTAAAAGAAGACCAAGTTATCATACCAGAGTTGATACTCCTAATTTCCAAAATAATCAAAGTGAAGTAATTGAAAAACTACTAGAAGAGTTAAGCATGGTGGTCAAATATAAAATAAACATATAAAATCAAAATCTTAGAAAAACACCAATACAGCATACTTACACATATATATTGAATTTAGAATGATGGTAATGATAACCCTGTATGCGAGACTGCAAAAGAGACACAGATGTATAGAATGGCCTTTTGGACTCTGGGGGAGAGGGAGAGGGTGGGATGGGTTGGCAGAGTGGCAGTGTAACATGTATGATATCATAAGTGAAACGAAAAAAAAAAAGAAAAGAAAAGGAAATTAAAAAAATAAAATAAAATAAAAATCTTTCCTATGTACCAGTGATAATCAGTTTGAACATAGAATAAACCATATCACAAACTATAAACTCTCCAGACATTACATTAATAAGAAATCTGTGGGATATACAATCTGCACACACTTCTAAAGAACATACAAGAAAACATGAATAAATTAAGAAATCTACCTTGTCTTTTCTTAGATAGACTCATTATGGTAAGGACATTAATGAAATTTCAGATTTAAAGTAATTCCAATCAAAACAACAGGATTTGGGGGAAGAGTCTAACAAAAACATTTTTTTTCTTTTTTTTAATTTTACTTTATTTTACAATACTGTATTGGTTTTGCCATACATCACATGAATCCGCCATGGGTGGGAACTCATGACAAAAACATTTTAAGTTCATTTGGAAGGGGAAAAAATGGTTCAGATGAGCTATGAAAAAAGTGTGAGTAAAGTAACAGTCTGGGAAGAATGGTGAAGAGAAATCTGGCCTGCTAGCTGTTGCAAATACAAGAGTCTGAAATTGGTGGCAAACCCAACAGAGACACTGACAGAATAGTATAACAAGCCATCTAAATAAACCTCAGTGTCAGGGAAGAAGAAATTCTCCTCTTCCCTTCTGGGTTCTTCTGGCTAGTCTAAGAATTCAATTGACGTGAGACCAATTAACAGGAGAAAATAAAAAAAAAAAAGTTTAATGACATGTATACAAGGGAGAGATCCAGGAGAACTGAGTAACTTGCCAAAATAGCTGGAACCCTCAGCGTAAATACCATCTTAGAGAACAGATACATGAACACAGCAAGGGAAGGAGAGGGTGGGAATGAACTGAGAGAGTAGCATTAACATATACACACTACCATGTATAAAACAGATAGCTAGTGCTGTAAGACACAAGAAGATCAGCTTGGTGCTCTGTGATGACCTAGAGGAGTGAGATGGGGAGCAAGGTAGAAGGCTCAAGAGGGAGGGGATATATGTGTATTTATAGGTGATTAATTTCACTGCACAGCAGAAACACAACTTTGCAAAACAATTATCCTCCAATTAAAAAAAAATATCCTATGATAAACCATAATGGAAAAGAATATTAAAAAAGAATGTGTGTGTGTATATATATATAACTAAATCACTTTGCTGTACAATAGGAATTAACATTTTAAATCAACCATATTTCAATAAAAATAAATAAATAAAGACAAAACAGGATGATAGAGGTAAGGGTTTGGGACTTAAAAAGGGAGAAAGGCAAGTCAAATGGAGATGGGAAAACAAATGTTTGGTAAACAAATGTTTGCTGGGCCATGAAGAGAATGAGACACAGAAAACTCAGAGTTTCCCCCACCACACCTAATTCATACTCTGTAGATTATCCTGGTGAGAGCACTATGTGAAAAATAAGCCCTTTATTATACTTTGGGCATCTAAGAAGGAGGTAAAAAGACTTTCTGAGTCTTCTGTTACTCTTAAAACTAAGAACATACGTAAATTAATCCTCATGCCAAAGTGATGGGGTAGCAAATTTTGTTCCCCTATGCCAGCATATATAAGAATTTATCTATGATAAAAATGTAACAGCAGTAACCATAGGGAAATAGTTAATCAAACAGTGCTCAAATAAATGACAATTTGGGCAAAAATATTCTACATCCCTACCTCATACTACACACAAATTGAATTTTACATGAACTGACAGGTAAAATATTTGAAAACAGATTAAAAAGCTAGATTGTCTACCTGATCTTAGAATGGTAAATCTCTTCAAGCATAAAAGCACTGGTAAAAATAACCACGGTCTGAAGGTGGTGCAGAAACCAATCAATGTAACCAATAAAAATGTAGAATATACACCAAAAGCATTGTCAACAAGTTAGAAGGAAGTCTGGGAAAAACATTTACTGCAAAGGTGATAAAGGGTTAATACTCTTTATATATGGATAACTCATGCAGATCCACAAGAAGAAAAATAATTTTATATAAAAACAAAAACAACAAAAAAGTGACATTTCACAAATTAAAACATGTAGTGTGTAATAAGCATAGTATGTATCTGTTTGGAATTTTCTATAATGAAATTTGAAGCAGAAAAAAAAAATGAGGAAAGGGGCAAAAAGAAACAGAAAAACTACCAGAGGAGCTGGGGAGTACCTGCTCTCTCTCCTTTTTTTGGGTAGCAAAGAGAATCTTATTTATTAAGAACCCGAAAGACAGGCTGATTCATATTATGTAACAGAGTATTTTCCCTAAAAGTAACAGCAAAAGGTACCTTTTTTGAAGTCAGTAGCAGGAGAGAAAGCACAGAATGGCCTCTAAGGATATAATACTCAAACTGGAGTGGGAGAAAGAATTCTGTGGCTTGGATGTTGAAGATGGTAGATAGCTCTTTAGATGAGAATCCTCAAAACAGCCAAATGAATAAAAAGAAAATGGCTCAGACTCAGAGACACAGGCCAACACTGCCTGTACAGACTCGATACAACATGCGTCCACAGCATGGAAGAGCTGGGAACAGGATAAGGGGATAAGGGGCCACACGCTGCCAGGCTGGCATTCTAGGACATGGACGTCAACCATGCCCAAGGTTGCTGCAGTGGAGGCTCCACGTTCGAGGCACATGTTTTTCCCTTGGGTAGCCAGTCACAGCAGCTGACTAAGCAGGTCACATGTCAACTATGGGGCACATAAAGGGAGCACTCTGGGACCCAGCCAGAACACTGGGGAACCATCATTCCCTCTTGTCAAGTGCAGCGTGGGAACCCTGTGGAGAGTTCCGCCCCTTTCCCACCCTAAAGAGAATCGCCAGCCCCTGCGCAGCACGGTGCTTGCAGCCTGCTGGGCACACCATACCCCTTTCCTGCAGTGACTGGGCATGCCTCCACGAAGAGCATGCCAGCCCCCACTTCGCTGGGAAGCAAACAAACTCATGTGTGGCTGCCACAGCAAAGGGCCGCTAGAAAAAACAAGAGGTGGGTAGGTAGCACTAGTCAATGCACCCACAGCAGGGCCTGTGTACACTGAAATTTATGTAATTTTAAATCAGATGTTATCATGGTTGTTAACCCTGTCTTTCAATAGTACCAGAAGAACAGAAAATACTCCCTTAAGCAACATAAGGCAGTGATTAGGAGCACTGGTTCTGCAGTCAGAGAGATACTGGATCAAATCCCACCTACACCACTTACAAGCCACTTAAATCACATAAACTTTCAGAGCCTGCTGTCTTGATCTGAGGGTATTGTTTGTACCTCCTACATAGGTGTGCTGGGAGGACTAAATGAGATATCCATGTTAAATATTCCCCACCTTGACTACACACAATAAACCCGATTAAAAGCATTAGCAGGGAGAGGAAGAAAGGGAATCTGACTCTGCCACTAAGTAATCTTCAGTTCAGTCGCTCAGTTGTGTCCTACTCTTTGGACCCCATGAACCACAGCACACCAGGCCTCCCTGTCCATTACCAACTCCCAGAGCTTACTCAAACTCATATGTCCATTGAGTCGGTAATGCCATCCAACTGTCTCATCTTCTGTTGTCCCCTTCTCCTCCTGCCTTCAATCTTTCCCAGCATCAGGGTCTTTTCCAATAAGTCAGTTCTTCGCATCAGGTGGCCAAATAATCGGAGTTTCAGCTTCAGCATCATCAGTCCTTCCAACGAACATTCAGGACTGATTTCCTTTAGGATGGACTGGTTGGATCTCCTTGCAGTCCAAGGGACTCTCACGAGTCTTCTCCAACACCACAGTTTAAAAGCATGTAATCTTAGCCAAGTTATTTAAAATCTCTTGGCCCCAACTGCTTTGTCATCAATATAAAATGTACTCCCTATCTCATGACATTAGTTGGAGGATTAGATAAGATCTTTTAAGAAAAAGTTCTTAAAGAACAGTAAACAGAGCTGTACTATTAGAGCTATCTACTTTCTAAAACAATGATTTTCAACTTCACACTGCACATAGTATTTTCACAGTGGAATAATAAGTACCCATGAAAAATTATGTGTATGGTTAAAAACTTGGATGAATCTCCAAAGAATTATGCTAAATTTAAACAAAAAGCTAATCCCAAAGGTGACATACTGTATGATTGCATTTATATCAACATTTTTGAAATGACAAATTTAAAGACATGGAGAACAGATGAGTTGCCAGGGAACAGATGAGTTGCCAGGGGTCAGAGAAAACATGCAAGTGGGAGGGAACGAATTTGGCTTTAAAAGGACAACAGGAGGGATCCTCATGGTGATGAAACTATTCTTTGTACTGACTGTATGTTTGTGATATCATAGCACAGTTTTGCAATAGGTTACAACTGGAGGAAACTAATTAAAGGGTATATGGGATCTCTCTGTATTTTTCTTATAATTTCTACATCATAATGATATTTGTTATATTTTACTTTACATAGTTTCTCAAAATATAAAATTTAATTTAAAAATGATTGAGCAATGTGAGTACATAATAAAATAGGGGAAAACCTGTGATATCATCAAGTGAAAAAAAGCAGAATAAAAAACTACGATTAAAGAAGACAAAAAGTAAAGAAATAAGCATAAATCTTGAGAGATTAAGCAAAAAACAGGAAAAGAAAATAAATATAAAAAGTTGAAAATTAAGTAAATATATATATGAAAAGTGAAAGTCACTCACTCGTGTCCAACTCTTTGTGACCCTATACACAGTCCATGGAATTCTCCAGGCCAGAACACTGGAGTGGGTAGCCTTCCCCTTCTCCAGGCATCTTCCCAACCCAGAAATCAAACCCAGGTCTCCTGCATGCAGGCAGATTCTTTACCAGCTGAGCCACAAGGGAAGGCCCCCTCCCCCCCTCAAAAAAATATATATATAAAATCAAAATAAGGTAGAATAAATATATCCAAAGCCAGGTTCTATAAAGCCACCAAAAATAGATAAAAGTGCTTAATAAACTAATACATAAAATATGAGCCAGAACACAAAGTCAGAAAAGACTAAGCCCAAGAAAGAAAAATATGACTACAATGAGGAGAAAGGCTTCTTTAAGTATAAAACTATATGCTCAACTAAATTCATGGCAATATTTTTGAAAACTTAGAATAGATAATTCCTCAGTTCAGTTCAGTCGCTCAGTCGTGTCCAACTCTTTGCGACCCCATGAATCGCAGCACGCCAGGCCTCCCTGTCCATCACCAACTCCCGGAGTTCACCCAGACTCACGTCCATTGAGTCCGTGATGCCATCCAGCCATCTCATCCTTGGTCATCCCCCTCTCCTCCTGCCCCCAATCCCTCCCAGCATCAGAGTCTTTTCCAATGAGTCAACTCTTCGCATGAGGTGGCCAAAGTACTGGAGCTTCAGTTTTAGCATCATTCCTTCCAAAGAAATCCCAGGGTTCATCTCCTTCAGAATGGACTGGTTGGATCTCCTTGCAGTCCAAGGGACTCTCAAGAGTCTTCTCCAACACCACAGTTCAAAAGCATCAATTTTCGGCGCTCAGCTTTCTTCACAGTCCAACTCTCACATCCATATATGACCACAGGAAAAACCATAGCCTTGACTAGACGGACCTTAGTCGGCAAAGTAATGTCTCTGCTTTTGAATATGCTATCTAGGTTGGTCATAACTTTTCTTCCAAGGAGTAAGTGTCTTTTAATTTCATGGCTGCAGTCACCATGTGACTTTGGAGCAGTGATTTTGGAGCATACAAATGGTCAAAATGTACCCAAAATGATTTGAATATATGATTTACCATATAAAACACTGGAAAGGTGATTAAGGGTCTAGCAATTGAAAAAGGCACTGAGACTTCATATTTGGGCTTTACAGTTGAGTTTTATCTGATCTCAAAAAACAAACAAAAAAAAAAACCACATAGTTTCTAAGGGTAGTTAAAGTATTCCAGGCCAGAGAAAAGAAGAAAATTCTGCAGTTCATTTTATGTAACCTACATAATTTTAATCCTTAAACCTGAAGAAAAGAATTCAATAAAAAAATTACTCCAATCTCACTTATGAGTACTGAGGCCAGGCTCTAAATAAAAGAATGACATAGAATCCAGCAATATATCAAAATAGTAATATAATATATTATTTCAGTAATATAAGAGTTGTTCAAAACCAGATATCTAAGGACATAATTCACTGTATCAAAAACTTAAATTAAAAAAAAAGATCAGAAAAAATCATCGAAAAGGCATTTGACAAAATACAAAAACATTCCCTTTTAAAATATCACTAAGTAAATGTGGAAACTATTTAAAAATACCAACAGCAAATATGGAAAAACACAGAAAACATTTCTATTTAAAACTGGTTATAGACAAAGTGGCCTACCAGCATCGTTTTTATTTAATGCCATCTTTGAGTTTCTAGCAAAAAATAGAAGAAAATTAAATAATTAGAATAACTATTGGAAAGAAAAGGTAAACTACCCATTCCAGTATTCTTGCCTGTAAAATTCTATGGACAGAGGAGCCTGGTGGGCTACAGTCGCACAAACATACAAGGGCCACCCTAAATCCAGGGTGATCTCATCTCAAAATCCCCAATTACATGTGCAAAGATAGTTCTTCCAAACAAGGTCACCTTTGCAGGTTCTGGGGTTACAACTTGGGCATACCTTTGGGGGCCACTATTAAATCTGCTGCAATCTGATAAGAAAAAAAAAGATAAAACTAAAATAAAAGTTACTGGAGCTAACAAGACAATTTGGTAAAATAGCTAGATATGAAAAGTTTTTTTTTAATTAATAAACTTTTTCTATTTTAGCAAAAGGCATTTAGGAATGGAAAGGACGACAATATTGCACTCCTAATGAACAAAAAAGCTCTTAATTCTTTAGAATAAATGTATCAAGAATGGTATAAAATAAGATCTGACCAGGAGGAAAGAAATAACCATTTCTTAGACAAAAAGAACTATGTATTTAAAAAATGATTCTAACAGAACTGAAATATAAATTTAATGCAGTTCTAATTAGAATCACAATAGGATGGGGTTGGAGGACTGATTAAATCATATTAAAATGTATATAAAGAAAAATTGCCAATGAATAGCCAAGATAAATATTTTTAACCTAATTTAATCTAATCAACATGACTGAGGTAAATAAGACACACAGATAAAACAAGACAATTCATAAATGAATCCTTGTATATAAAAAGTTTAATGACAAAGATAGTAGTTTAATTTACAAGGGAAAGTAGGAATTACTTAACATATTATGCTACTACCACTGGTTATCCATCTTTGAGAAAACAGTCTCAACAAAGACTGGGAACCCAGAAGCTATAAAAAACATTATCATATTTGGATATGAAAAAATGTAGAAAAAATCATGTGGCAAAATATACAGTAAAATCAACATATACAGATTTGGGAAATATGGCTATAATAAAGATGGTAGCCTGAGGGCCAATATCCAAAATATACAAAGAGGTCTTACAAGTTAAAAAAATATAAACAACCCCTAGGAAATGGGTAGGTAATATGAGCAGACAATTCAAAGAGCAAATCCAACTGGACAAAGAAGAGAGAATACTGAAATGCATTAGCCAAGGAAATATATCCATTAAGTTGTCAAAATTATAAAAGAATCATAAAACCTTATGCTGATAGGGATGTGAAAAAAAGAATAATCTCATATATTACATACAAAGAGAAAAAGTGAATTATAACAGCCTGTTTTTATAAATTGATATGGTAACAAATATTTATTTACAAATAAACATTTGTGTGTGTGTGTGTATTCATGTGTATAAATTGAAAGCACTAGTATATAAAGGCATAAGCAAAATGATGTTTAAATTCAGCATGGACTGTAGTGGCCAAAATCTGGAAAGAATGTATATGTTCATTAATAGGGAAACGGCTAAACAAATGGTGCATCCACAAAATATTTTCTAGTCTTTTAAAAGACAAACAGCTATACCAAGAGGTTTGATAAGATTTTCATGGGATATTGTTGAGTGAAAATAAGTAGGATGTATATATAGGATTCTATTTTTGTAAAACAATGAACAAAAACAACAAAACATTCCAAAACCCATTTGTGTGTGTGTGTGTATGTGTGTGTGTGTACACCTATAAGCATGAATAAAAATATAGAAAAATACATACTGGTTTGGTAATATACAGCGACAATGTGGAAAGGCAGGGCAAAGGCCAAACCAAACAAGGAAAATGAGGGACAGGGGAGGACTACTAAAACAAACAAATCCAGTGATCATATTGATGCATTTTATATGTACAAACACATATAAATTGAATTAAGTTTAGAAAGGATACAGTAAAAAAGAAAACAAAAAACAAAATATGGTCTCTGCTTGTTTAAAAAAAAAAGGAGGGCAGAAACCAAAATAATTTCTTGGTAAGATCAGTGATGGTGTTTATTTTCTTTTTGTGTGTGTTTTTGCATTTTCTATAATGAGAATTACAACTCCCATAATAATGAAATAAAAACCAATAAATGTTACTTTTAAAACATTGCACTGAAAGACTGAGCCCGTCTTGGGAAATCAAAGGAAGGAAAACAGGGTTAAATACCCCTTTCTCTTAGGAGCTGTCCAAGTAAGAGACTTATGAAAACGGGACCCATTACCCCTCATCCAGCAGAAAGTTATTCACCTACGGCAAGAGACTAAGTGGCTATTCCAAGGAGCTATTTGAAGCAACAAATGGGGTATATTTTCCCCTACCTCACACTTTAATGACTTAGTAAATCGGAAAGTCATTTACGCCACTCTCAATTATCCAAGGATCTGCTGGGCTCTCTACTTTTTGCCCCCTCCCTCTGTTTTGGGACCATTTCCCTGCTCAGAAACAACTCCAAAATGGGGGCTGGGGAAAGGGGAAAGAGATGAAATTAATTGGGTCGATTTAGCTTCTCATTAGCAACTCTAATAAAAGGTTTGATAAGCGAAATGGTCACAACTGCTGGTTCACATGAGGCTTCCAGGACTCTTGAGAATTTCATTTAAGTAAACTTGCCTTCAGACAAACACAATTTGCCTGCAATACACTTTAATAGATTTGGATGCTTGTTATTTTAAAGAAAGTCAGGACTTGTAATAAGGTGATATTTTTCTCTCCTCACTTTAATTTGCACTTTAACAACAAGAGCAATAAAAGATAAAAACACAAGAACACAGGCCTTCAAAGTATCCTCAGTGGAACAAGAGAACCACAGTACAAAGATCTGTGAGTAGAAGAGGGCTGTCTGGCCCCCAGCAGGCTCTCAAGAGAAACTTTAGGAGGGTGGCAACCTTCCGAGGGAGCATGTCTTGGCCATAAACCACCACACCACAAGGAATCGCTAAAAGGGATCTGCCAGAGCTTACCAAAAGCACAAAGGCCAAATCTCTACATATAACATCTCCCTGTTTCATTGGACCCTTGAAGACATTTGTCTCTTGGGAAGCCCAGACACACAGCATCACAGGTTCAATGTGCTCACAACGTGTTCACCATCCTTTTTTACCAAGCAGACAAAGCAATTCAGCAATGGCAACAGAAAAACAATTTGCCCTTACTTGAAAATGACGATGGCTCCTGGACACGGAGGGCAGGCCAGGAGAAGATCTGCAATGGAAAAAAAATTAAGTTTGGTTATCACGAGAAATGCTGGACACAGTGAGACAGTGTTACTTTAATAATGCTAATCCTAATGCTACTAATAATAAAATAACCAAACTCTTACACAGAAAAAAATATATATAATATAAAAAACTTTAAAAGACAAGCAAGTGGTTTTCTAAACATGTTTGTGTTTGTACATGCATCTGTGTGTGCCTGTCCTGGCTGTGTGTGATGGGGAAGGTGGGGGAAAGGGGAAAGAGATGGATGGAGAGTGGAAGTAACTGTTTGGAGGATAGGAGACGGGGGAGAGCTTTTCCTTAAGCCATTTCAGCCTCACTTCCTTTTAACCTCTAGAACACTCAATTTTTCAATACTTCAACTTCGGTATAATACAAGTAGCCAGGATAGGAAGTTTTTAACTCAGGACAAGTAAAAATGGATTCTGAGCATAGGATAAGCACACAAATACCCTCCGATTTGCCTCCCATGGGGGAAGGTGGGTTAATCAATGACTAACTTTGCCAGATTTAGCAAACAAAAACACAGGATACCAAGTTAAATTTGAATTTCAGATAAACAATGAACAATGTTTTAGTATCAGTATATCCTGGAACATGGAACATACATGTGCTAAAACATTATTCATTTTCAAAATTCAAGGTTAACTGGACAGCTTGTATTTTTCATCTGGCAATCTTATTGATTTTGCCACCCCCAGGCTCTTAATTTCCCTTTGATTTTGAAGGGGAGCCGAACTTGCTACCCCAAAGTTTGTTTGGCACAAGGATTATTTTAGGCTGACTGTTTTTAAGAAACAACAGACATAGGAAAAGCTCTGAAAACTGTGTAGAAGTTACCTTTCTGTACAATATATTTGCATTTATATGGAAAATCTCCATTTGTTCAGGTGTCTCCCTCTAGGAAAAGGATAATTCTAAATCTTTATACTCTCTCAATAAGGGGGAAGGCAAGGACCTAAATCTGTATAACAACCTTACCCTTGTTTACTGCACTCTTCCTGTCACCTTCAGGAACTGGCCTTCTCCTCCACCCCTACCTCTCAACCACTACCCAACATGTTTATCTTTAGCTAGAGATGGTATTTAAGGTGGTAGCTTGGGCTATTTCAGGGAGTTTGTTTTCCTGGGTCTCCCCCATGTATACAGGAGGTATACATATTATTAAACTTTCATTGTTTTATTATTTTATTATTAACTTCCTGTTAATCTTACTGTGGAGGAGGAGGGATGTCTCAGCCAGGAACCTAGAAGAGTAGATGGAAAATTATTTTTCTTCCCCCACATTTGATTGGTTTGTTTCAAAGCCTGACTAGTTGGTTCCTCTTCTATTCTCCCTGCTCAAACCAAACAAAAAGAACCTGATCCTTCTAAGAGACCATCAGTTCCATGCTCCTTGGTTTGAACCAGGCTTGGGTTGTTAAGCCTTCAGAAACCCACAGCAGTGGCAGTTTGACTGCACCAAGTCAAACCTTGTTTGATTTTGCTCAAGGGGGACAAAGAAAGCCCTGCAGAGCAGTTGTACAGTGTGCGAATTCCTGGGCTCCCCCCATGAGGAATGCTGATTCCATAAGTCAGGGGCTCCAAGAATCTGTGCATTTTAACAAAAGCCCTAGGAGATTCAACTATTCTAAGCAGCCAGGTGTACTCAAGGTTTGATCAAAGACATTCAGCAGGACAGAAGATTGACCAAAGAATGAAACTCATGTTTATGGAGTTACTTCACCTATGGTGACTTAATGGTGCAGATTTACAAAATCATTGCTATGTGCTCCTCTCTTGTGGTGAGCATTTATGAATAGACATTATTGGCATTATGGGCCGGTTTGGCTTTGTCCCGGGTATCTTCTTTATATTCTGTTCTTCGGTTCTCTCAGAATCTACATTTAAAAGGAAAGGGTACTCTAAGGAAAATCATTCTAAGTAGAGATACCTGAATCTCTGCAGACTAAGAGAAAGAAGAAAGGGTCCTGAAAGGAACACAGCCGGGAGTCCATCACTCACATAATACCTCATCAGTGAACCACTAAGAAAAAATCCATTGAGAATGTTAATTTCCCCTGTAGATCAATTTGATTAAAAGTGCAAAGCCAATGACAATTACAGGTCCACAATTCTTTATTTGCAATCGCCAAATCCAAAAATGTCTAAGAAACAGAACGTGGGGTTTGGTTTTAAAAAAAAAAAACACAGAACTAATTTGGTAGCAGACGTGACTTGAAATGAGCTGAGGCTCTTTACAGACTGTCTTTATTCCATTTATGGTGAGTATTCATATGTTTTCCACAATAAGAATGTACTTTGATTACGGGGTGCTGTCCCAGATCCCACTGGCAGTGTCTGTAAAACACTCCACACTCTCAGTATTGCTTTTAAAATCCAAAAAACTGAAGACTTCTGAAATACCTCTGACCTTCATGGTTTGGGATAAGAAATGTCAACTTGGAATTTCAATCATCCAAACATGAACTTAACCCCATTTCCCAACCCTACCCGTCAGAACAGTACAAGAGAGAAAGAAACCAAGCTGGTATTCTTTACCACTGACCCGAAAGCAAAGTTACTCACCTTAGGCAAGGGACCAAGTTGGAGGCTGTACATAGTTACCCAGCATCAGGCCATCAAAGGCAACACTCAGAAGCTACAGTATACAGAAAGCAGACAGGGGGCCCCAAGCACCTTGGAAAGAATACTTCTGGAGTCACCCAAGAGTCATGCTAGCAATCTTCCTGAGCTTCTGGAATACCCTAGATACTTCCAACACATTAAACAGAGAAGCAAACATGCAACACGCCCCCTCCCCAACTTTTCTATACACACATTCAAGGAGATAAGCAGATTCTTGGGGGAGGGAGGGGCAATTTCCCTGTAACTGCTCCATTTGGCTGGTTTGGACCTCCGATGTCCCTATACGGGGAAGCCCAGAAACCTCCTGAAGAAAGCAAGCCTCCAGTCCCAACTTAATCATGGATCTGATTTCTTTCGAGGCAGCCCATCTAGTCTTGACTCTTAAGTGAGTTTTCCAATAGTTACTTGCCTGTAGTCATTCATTTCCAACCAACACATTGGCTTTCCTCATCTTGCCTATCTATCCCCAACACCAGGATAGAGGGTATCTCTTCCAAGCAACTTTTAAAATCAGATACATGGAGAACATCAAAAGAGCAGGTTTGAAAAAGGACCCCAACCCCATCCTCTTTCTTTTCCTGTAAACTTATGGTCTCCTCTGACAACTTCCTAGATTTATGACACTAAACCTCTCTGCTTTGCATGCTGGAGCCACATCCATAATCACCATCAACCAAAGGATCAGAGTGAAGATAAGATGTTAATTCAGAGGCCCAAAGGCCCCCAGCATTGGCCCAAATATCGCTGCTCTCTTCTTTGGTTGGCTGCCAATGGCCTCCAAATTTTGTTGGCATGTGTTTTAGCCTAGCAGACGGAAAGCTAAACTATCCCTTCAGCTGCAAATAGAGTGGGAAGAGAGGACACTTGGAAGTGCAAACAAGGAGGGCAGGAAGATGAGAAGGCATCTGAGTACATCCTAGCACCGCCGTGGCACTTTGTCTTCTGGCTGCCATCTGCCCGGATAGGCATCTGAAGAAAAGAGCAGGGAGGATAACAGAAATGCTACTATGCCCTTCCATTGATCCACTGTCTGGGAGGCAAGCAGGGCTTTGTTATGAAATCCCACTTTACAGATGGAGAAGCCCAGAGGGAAGGTTCTGATGAGGCTTCTGGCAAGAACCCAGGTCCCATAATAAACTCTCAACACTTTTCACCTCACACCTGACATGGCCCTAGCCTCATGGAGGCTCCTCTTCCTTAGACTCTCACCCTGTCCCTCAACTCCCACAGCACACATGGAGTCACCCAGGGTCCTCACATCTGTACCACAACACAGCTCCTCCAATCTCCTCCTTACAATCTGAGACATCTCAAAACACAGACCTGCCTGGGCAGCAAATTATATTTACACAGATGGGTTTCAGAGTCCAGCATTCCCTAAAGACAGGCTCATGCTACATCCAACCAGCTTCATTCTCCGATCTACTGGATGCTGGCAATTGCAAATCCTTACAGAACTGAAGTCTTTGGGGGCTGGTTTTTCCTGGAAAAACCTGCAAGTTCCATTCAAAAACCACACTCTCTCAGCTTCTTCAGGAGACAGTGACTCTCTGTTATCTTGCCCAGAAACTCGAAAATTTCGTTTTTTCCTAAGCACATAATCTAGGTGCCAGCAACTGTACCAGTTGATCCTCTACCTCTGAGACACTCTTGGTTCCAGGTTCCCACCTTCTCCACCCAATCTCTCAGCATCATTTGTCCTATTTCCTGTTCTTGTTCCTGTTCCACAGTCATATTAGTCCCAAGTTCACTGGCATCAATACCCTGTTCCCTGTCGAATTCTGCTCAACCCCAATATCACATTCATTAACCCCTCATGGTCATAACACTGAAAGAAGGTAATTTTTGTTCATAGGAAGAAGTGTTAGTACTATGAGAAATGTAGGTGGGAAGAATGGCCAGTCACCAAGACCATCCTAAGTGAGGGGCTAGACAGGTTAAGCAGTGGAAGGATGAGAAAACTAAATCAAAGGGAAAGAGAGTGAGAGAGGGACAGGAGAGTGGCATTTGGCTTGCAACACAATCTTCCGAGGCCGAGCTCCAGTTCTCTTGGCTCCACCACCTAGGAGGGCACCCATCTATTTGGGGGTTCTTAAAGGAATGCCTATAAACATAACCCACTTTTGGGGCCTCATCTTCTCTCTCCTTGGACTGATGAAATGATTTTCACTGGTTTCTTGCCTCCGGACACACTGCTGGTAAGGGGGATTGCTCTAAAATGCATCTCTGATCTTTCCTTTAGAATCCTTTAATGGCTGGCCAGTAACTACAGGAAAAGCTCAAGCTCCTTAGCAAGGCAGGCAAGGCTTTCTCTCCTCACCCTGCTGATCTCTTCAGCTCGCTGGCTTCGGGCATTGTCCCAGACTGTATCTTGAGCCTATTCCATGTCATAAACAGGCTTCAATAATCTCATTTTCTAATAGCTTCATTTTATTTAACGATATAGATATGCAACAATTTACTACCTCATCTCTTCCTGTCACACATGGAAGTTGGATCTAAATTTTCAGGTCCTTCACTATTTACTCTACAGTTTGTAGTAGTAGCCTACATTTAGTTGGCAACCCACTCCAGTATTCTTATCTGGAAACTTCCATGGAAAGAGGAGACTGGTGGGCTATAGCCCATGGGGTCACAGAAGAGTCACACACGACTTAGTGACTAAACAACATGTAGTAGTAGTCTACAGTTAGTATTTGGTCTCTCATTAGAATGAGAATTTCTAGACCTTCAAAGGGAATATGGATTTCAAGGCTTTTTAACCTACAATTCTCAACTGCCTTCCAGAAAACGTCTTTGAATTTGTACTCCTGCCAGCAACATATGAAAAATATGTTTCTGCTACAGCCCGGCCAAGAGGTCATTATCAGTTTTAAAAGGCAAAACACTAAAAGGGAGCAGAATTTGCCACCGTCAAATATGTCTTTGTCATAAAGACTATTTTGAGCTTGTTTAAAAAAAAGAAAAAAAGCAGCAGATACAGGAGACGCCCTGAAAATCAAGTAGAAGAGATTATTTTCATAAGAGATATTTGCATTTATAAAGAAAATCTCCATTTGTTAGGGTGTCTCCTCTCTGCACAAGGAAGAGAAAAAAGACTGAATTTCTAGAAACTCTTATGACTAGAAAAGGCAGCAACTTAAATCTGCATACAACCTTACCCTTGTTTACTGTGCCTCTCCTGGTCACCTCCAGAAACTGGCTCCCTCCACCCTTCTGTCTTTAGCTGGAGATGGTATTTAAGGTGGTGGTTTGGGCCCTTTTTCAGGGAGTTACTCAGTTTTCCTGCATCTTTCCCACACACACAGGAGGTACACAAGTTATTAAAAGTCCATTTGTTTTCCTCTTGTTATTCTGTCTCTTAGTACAGGGGGATCTCAAGCCACGAATTTAGAAGGGCAGAGTGAAAATTAACTTTACTCCCCTACAACACACACATGCACACACACACACGCACGTACACACACACTTACTTCACTGCTTTATGTGCATGCCTCAGATTACCAGAAATATTAAACTATTTTTTAACATGAGTTTGGCCAGCCGTATTTCTTCTTTTGTGGCCTTGCCTATTTCTCAACTGGTATGTTCTTTTTCTTATTGGGTTATAAGAAGCTATTTATGTTTTAATGCCATTTAATACAGACTACTTGACATTTATTGCAAATATTTTTCCCATGTTGCCATTGTCATAGCTCCGGTTATGGCAGTTTTGTATGGAAGTTTTTGTATCTTCATGTAATTAGATATATAAATTAGATATTTCCTTCATGGTTTCTGTCTCTGATGTCATACTTTGAAAGTTATTTACAATCCTGGGATTAAAAAAAGAGTCACCAAATTTTCGTAATATTTTAAAATTTTAAATCTCCAAATCAAAAATTGCATTATTGTTCATCCTATTCACTCTTCCAGAATGGCCTTCTCATCTTTCCTCTTTGGGCTACTTCTTATTTACCCTTCAAATAACAAAAGAAAGCATCATTTCCCCTGTGTGCATGCTTAGTCACTCAGTCAGGTCCAACTCTTTGTGACTTCATGAACTAAAGCCTGCCATGCTCCTCTGTTCATGGACTTTTCCAGGCAAGAATACTGGAATGGGTAGCCATTTCTTCCTCCAGGGGATCTTCTTGACCCAGGGATCAAACCCATGTCTCCTACATCTTCTGTATTGGCAGGAGGATTCTTTACCACAGAGCCACGTGGGAAACCCATGATTCCTTCTATCCTCCCATTATTTCTTTCTGCTTATTTCTTTCTGAGAAATTCTTTTTTGTCAGTATAAGAAACTGACAAAGAGCCTTCTCTCGAGAATTTAGACAAAAAGGAAATTAGAGAACCTACTGACAAACTCTTGGGCTTCAAAATCAACATATAATGGATTTAAAACATAGCAAATGCATTTTAAAGCTAGAATGTTCCTAGACTTGAAAGAATGAGGTTGACCAAACACTGAGGTACAGAATAAAGAAAGTCACAGTAAGTAAGTAAGTAAGTAAAGTCACTCGTCGTGTCTGACTCTTTGTGACCCCATGGGCTGCAGCCCACCAGGCTCCTCAGTCCATGAGATTCTCCAAGCAAGAATACTGGAGTGGGTTGCCATTTCCTTCTCCAGGGGATCTTCCCGACCCAGGGATCGAACCCGGGTCTCCCGCATTGGAGGCAGACGCTTTAACCTCTGAGCCACCAGGGAAGTCACCAAGAAAGTCACAAAGGCATATATATTTGGCAGTTTCCACATCCAAGTACTAGTCAGTGACCAGGAAATCTTAGCTTGTAAATCTCAAGTTTTCCGGTCCCAGTGCCAAATTCACCCCTATTAAAAGAATGGAAGTGGACTAGGAGTATTGCTAAGCGGTGAATATATATGGGCTTTAGAGTTACTAAGATAGATTTCGGCCACTCACCACCACTGTAACCCTGGACGAGAGACTGGAGGAATTTTTATCTCTAAAATAGGGATAAAAATAGCATCTATGTCTCATGAGGTTTTGGAGAGGATCAAATGAGATAAAGCAAGCAAAACACTTGGCACAATGTCTAGCACATAGCTAGCACTCAATACATAGTAGCTATAATTATTCTGATCGCAAAAGAAAGTCCATCCCTACTGTGAGCTACATCAGCAAGAGCTTCTATTAAACTTCCAATTCATCTAACTTCACTTGTTCTATTCACTTGTTCTTCACTTGCTTGTAGTATAATATGCTAATATGTTATTTGGCTTCCTTGTCCAGCTGCCTACAAGGAGAGAATACTGAAACACTCAAGGTGCAGTTTCCTCATCTGTCAAATAGGGATTACATCAGTACTATCTCATAAGGTGGATATGGGGATCAAATGTTTGAAGCACTTAGCTCAGTGTCTGGCACGTTGTAAACAATAAAATAAATATGAGCTACTGATAGCATCATCCTTCTTTGTTGCCCTTTTTGTTGTCCACTCACTACAAATTCCATCCAGGCCCACAGCAACTTCTAGTTCCTACACAAAGCCTTCTCCAATAACTCTAGATAATACCTCTTTTTTTCCAATGGCCTCTACAACTCATTAGGTACTTAGATTTTATTTCATTTGGGCTATTAAATGGTTTCCCTATGGTTGCACAAAATGCTATAATAGACTGAGAGCTAGGATTGGATTATCAATTGTTCCCTCCTGACAAGTTTGAAATTGGCATAGATGAGTCAAGCCCAAAGTTGTCTGTTGGATAATCAGGGCTCTCAACAATGTGGCCCTTAGCTGCCTTGCCAGTTGTATTTCCCCCTATGACTCAGGTTTTCACCCTGAACCTCAGTTTCTACATTCTAAAATAGAAAAGATAACAGTGCTTGCCTCCAACATCTTAAACTCAACTACTGTTTGATACAGATAATAAATGCTTTCTAGATATTTCCATCTAGATGGCACATAGGTATCTCATGCCTAAATCTGAACTTGCCATCTTCTTTTCCTAATCTCTTCCCTTGCTAACTGCTCCCTCTAAAAGTGGAAGAACAAGGACAGCTGTTCCAATAGTAGAATTCCAACTGATCTGATAAAGGCAAAAGGGATGAGGGAAACAAAATTAACATCAGGTAAACAGTACAGTGTAGGCAAGAACCATTGGTACATGCTGGCAAGTAATGCAAGATTATCATTTTTGCATGGAAAGTACTTAATTACGAAGGGAAAATAATAACTTTTTGGTGGAAAAATTTGACAAGAAGAGATTAGTTAATTAACTTCACCAATAATAACACATATCATCATGTCCCCGGATATGATGTACCAAGAAGGGGATGACATCACTTCTGTGGTATTTCTGCCCAATGACTTAAATCTAATCAACAACAACAAAATCAGCTAAGTCCAAATAAAGAATACTTTACAAAGTAACTGACCAGTACTCTTCAATATTGACAAGGTAATAAAAGATGGAGATCCATGGACGGAGGAGCCTGGTGGGCTGCAGTCCATGGGGTCGCTACGAGTCGGACATTACTGAGCGACTTCACTTTCACTTTTCACTTTCATGCATTGGAGAAGGAAAGGCAACCCACTCCAGTGCTCTTGCCTGGAGAATCCCAGGGATGAGGGAGCCTGGTGGGCTGCCGTCTATAGAGTTGGCCACAACTGAAGCGACTACGCAGCAGCAGCAGTAGTGTTTAAGAATAACTCTAAACTGTGTTTTCCATAATTTTACCATTGTGAAGTTCTGCTAATATATCACTCATATTCAATATAAAATCTTAACATTTTATTCAGTATGTGCCTTTAATATTTCGGAACATGGTGCCATGTAAGTGGGTTGCACAAGCACAGATTTTCTACATACTCCACAATATGTAAAGGACAATTTTAGTTTTTATTAAAAAATGTTTTTAACTTAATTTTTATTTATTTAAAATTTTTATTTTGTATTGAGGTTTAGCTGATTAACAAACAATGCTATGATAGTTTCAGGTGAACAGTGAAGGGACTCATCCATATACCTACATGAATCCATTCTTCCCCTAAATCCTCTCCCATCCAGGCTGACACATGACACTGAGCCGAGTTCCCTGTGCTATACAGTAGGACCTTGATGGTTACCCATTTTAAATATAGCAGTGTGTACGCGTCCATCCCAAACTCTCACTTTAGTTTTTAAATTTATTATAGCTTTACCGTAAAACCTATGTGTTGGATTAGTATATTAATATTTTACGTATTTAAAATATGCATATTTTAGCATATGCATATTTTGAAGTTAGAAGGAATATAAAATAAACGCATAGTTAACGATTTAGCTGACAGTTCTGAATAACTGTAAATATTTTGTTGTTTGTCATGATAGCATAATCTATGATTGTGATGTGCTGTGTAAAATTACTAGCTACTTCTCGTCTTTTTATGATTTCTATGTTGCAGATCACTGATTAGTGTCTCAGTGGTGACCATCTTATTCTTCAATTTATCTACTAATTCTTTTTTTCTCCTTTATTTAAATCTCTTTAAGGATGCTTTTAAAAAGCAGTTCAGGTTTTCAACTTTCTCTTTTATCAGTTGTATTTACTCTGTTCTGCTGATATTCCTCTTTCAAATTACTCAAGCGTCTTACATAAGATGTTTTTCTTGGTCGGTTCATGTGTTCAATTCTGATTGTTGAAATATTGAGGATTCCTCACATGGGGGAAGATAATGGTGTGCTGGAGTCAGCTGTTGGCAGCCTATGAAACCTGACCACTAATTTTTCAAGAAAGTTGCAATCTAGTTGTTAAGCACAGCTTTTATTAAAAACAAAATTATCTAAACTTAAAATTACATTAATTCTATTAACAAGGCAAAAAAGTACTCCAAAAAGTATTCAAAACCCATATACTCCTAATTATTCTATTTTATTATTATTTATGTGACTCAGATTATTTACACCTATTGTATCCGGATGGTGAAAATATTGTATAATGGTGTGTTACTGCAAATTTCTTTCCAGCTCTGCATTTAGGGATACCATGTCAGTAACTTGAAATTGGCTATGGTGGGAGCATTTGGAAATGGCAAGTGCTCAGAAACTGGGCCTATCTCAGTAAGGAACTGATGCAGAAAATGTTAGATATAAGTACTTGGCAAAAATAAACAAAAACGTTTTGTGAGAACCAATTTGTTGTGTGGAATTTATAATAAAATAAAGAGTATTGTATATTTTATTATTTGCAAATTCTATGCTACACATCTTTTGTATCAGTACAACTTATGTTTATACATACATATCTATGCATTTTGTTTTCTAGAAAGGGAGATGTTAAACATTAATCAACTCATCATCAAAGTCTCTGTGTGCAAAGGCAGTAAAGGCAGGTAAAATAGCCAATTCTCTATTGAGGCTCCTGGAGAAATCACTGATGTAGTATTCACCCAGCCTTAAGGGCAGTGGCATGGCTTTAAAATACATCCACAGATTCTTTCATACATCTTATTTCTACAGTGAAATCGCTCAGTCGTATGCACTCTTTGTGACCCCATAGACTATACAGTCCATGGAATTCTCCAGGCCAGAATACTGGAGTGGGTAGCTGTTCCCTGGAGAGGGGAACAGCTGGATCTTCCCAATCCAGGGATCGAACCCAGTTCTCCCTCATTGCAGGCTGATTCTTTACCAGCTGAGCCACCAGGGTGCGTGAATCCTAATTCCTTCTCTCTTGAATGTGGGCTGTACTTGACTCTAATGAGTAAAATATGGTGGAAGTGATTAGACTTCCAAGGCTGATTCATAAAAGATATAGTGTCCTCCTACTTGCTCTCTTGGCTTCCTTGCTTTGGGGGATGTCAGCTGCAATGTCATGAGGTCACAAACATCCACATGAAGAGTGCCACGTGGTATGGAACTGAGGACTCCTGCCAACAGCTATTTTGGAAGAAGATTCTCTAGCCCCAGGCAAGGCTTCAAAGATTGTGGCCCCAGCAGTCATCTTTCCTGCAACCTCATGAGAGACTCTTATCAGAACCTCTCAGCTAAGCAGCTCTCATAGATCATCATTGCTTCTTCAACTCCCAGTAAGTCTTCCCCAAAGATAATTTCCACTGGTTTTGTCTGGGCTCTTTAGGTGCTTGTGTGTTTTATTTGTGATTTGAATTTGCCTTTTGCATATACAATTCCCAAATTAAGTTAACATCCATCTTCTGGAAAATCACTTGCAAACAAGGTCATTATTAAACAAAAAAAATCAGAATTTGATTCCTGTTGAAGTGTTATGTGTGATGATGTGCCCTGTTCTCTAGTTTATGCTGGTAGTAAATCCCTCTTCCTTGGTGAAGAGATAGGCATAGACTCAAGCACAATCATTTAGCTTCTCTATCCTGATCATTTGTACCTTGAACAGAGATACCCAGAGTAGGTGCTTGCTATTGTGTTTTTGGGATGCATGAGCATTCTACAGAAAATGTCCTTGAAGGAACATATATTGGCAGCTCTGATTCCTAGAGATGTGCTGGTTCCTGTTGCCCAAGAGTTTTGCTGTTCAGCATTCGAGGCATAAGTTAGCTTAATTTCATTCAAACATGAATCTCCTTTTAGAAGTAAATCAACTCTGAATATTGGTTGAATGAATGATAGAATGAAAGTTAGAGCTGTGTCATAAGAAAAATATGTGTTTTAGAAACTACAAGCCTCAGTTGTGTGTTGGCTGGGCTTTGTATCAGTCAACGTTCACTATATAACTAACCACCTCAAATTAGTGGCTTAAACCATTTATTATTTCTCATCATTCTGTGAGTTGCTGGGAAGTTACAGTTGGGCTATCTGGGCAGAGGCTGAGTGGTTTAGTTTGATCTTTTTCACATATCTAGTGGTTGGCAGGCTGGATCTAGTTGGGACTTCTTCACATGGTGGCTCAGGGTTCCAAAGGATGTGCAACGCTTTTCAAGTTGTTGACTTGTATGACATTTATCTCAGCATATTTACTTTAGTCTCATTTAGTCAAAGCAAATCACACAGCTAAGTCCAAAATCACTGTGGAAGGAAACTGTGAAAGTGCATGAATGTGGAAAGTGTGAACAAATTGTGCGGCCCATTACTGTAGTAATTTATATATCATCCCAGTTACTATGCAGAAGTTCCCCTCTCCAAAGATAAATGACAACTTTCATTTGTGTTATTTTATTATTTCCATTTTAGAAGTGAAAACATTTAATGTGCAGAAAGTTTGGGTAACTTGCCCAAGATAAATCAAGGAATCAGGATTCAGACCCTGCTGGTCTATCTATACCTGAGGCTCTCATTGGCTACACAACCTACCATTGCCCCCGGTAGGGACAACCATAGGGCCAAAGGAACAGGTCAATCTCAGGTTAAGTTAACCAGGTAATAATCCACTCATACTCTTTAGAAAAAAAAATTATAATAAATAATTTCCTTCATCTTCAGAATGTGCAGTCAGAGCTCCCTAGATGCTGCCACCTTCTCCCTGACTCTATGAGGAAGTGAACTGCCATACCCCCACATTCACAAAGATCATCACTTGTCCAGAGTCAGTGAAGATTTTTCCATGCCTAAGCTCCTAAAGAGGCTACCAGTCATTATTTAAGTAAGAAAATCGCTAGGTTGGTAACAGAAGGGTCAACATAAACACATCTGCTAATTGTCTGATGAGCCCACGTCCCAGAAAACCTGAGGGGGATCATAATTTCATGCCTTAGTTTTTTGGATTACTTCTTGCTATCCAAGCAGTAACTCTTTGCAACCCCATGGACTTCCCAGGCGTCTCTGTCCATGAAATTCTCCAGGCAAGAAAACTAAAGTGGGTTGCCATTCCCTTCTCGGGGGGATCTTCCTGATGCAGGCGTTGAACCTAGGTCTTCTGCATTGCAGGCAGATTCTTTACCATCTGAGCCACAAGGAAACTAATAAATCCCAAAGATGTATGCAGAGAGGGGTGAGTCTGATACAGAATGGATGTAGATGAAGTTCTAAGTCCCCCCATCTTGGTCTCACCACTGCTCTTCCCTTTCCTGACTGCTAGCTCTCCAAGGCATTTACCTGCCTGCTGTGTTTGGAACATTCTGCACACTCATAAGCTAAAAGGACACAGATTCTTGAGGCGATATGGCAGAACAGGCTCTAGAATCAGACATACTAGGTTGAAATCTTGACTCTACCACTTGTCCAAATTCCTTGAGTCCTCTGAGCCTCAGTTCTCTCATCTGTACAGTTGGGACATGAACAATACCTACTTTATGGATTAATGTAAAGGGC
The DNA here is from genome assembly GCA_006408695.1 of Aepyceros melampus. Taxonomy (NCBI): domain Eukaryota; kingdom Metazoa; phylum Chordata; class Mammalia; order Artiodactyla; family Bovidae; genus Aepyceros; species Aepyceros melampus. Next base: position 146,894 of record SJXQ01008136.1, read on the forward strand.
AAATGCATGTCACTCCCAGAACTCCATAAATAAAACCTACTCTTCAGGAGTCTGGACTGATGGAAAGTGGTGACATAAGAATATCTCTACACAGCACTCTTCTCCTAAAGGTCTCTCTGCTTAACCCACTTCTGGACATTCTCTTTTGGAGTTGTCTTTAGCATGAGTACCTTTGATGATGACAAATCTCTTTCCTTTGGGGATGCATTATGATCAGAACAGTTATTCAGAGCCAACAGTGGCACTGAGAAGCACATCCTTTTAATCAACTGTGAGAGGTGACTGTGAAGTCCCTGTCTGGTCCCAATACACAAGTCTCTATAGGTGCCACCATTCCCCATCCTATGCATTCAGAGTTCTTCAAATACCGTTCCCCAAGTGACCAGAACCTTTCCTGCCCTGGGCCTTTGTACAGGCCCCTCCTCCAAATAAAATGGCACAGCATCATCTCTCTGACCCATTTGGAAATCTCCTACTTACTTGTCTCACTGGCTCACACTCAACCCTTCTGTAAGACTTCTCCTCTGCCAATGAATGCACAATGGTACAGTGATTAAGAACAAAGATGTAAGAGCCCAATGACAGGGCTCAAGAGAAGCAACAGACAAAGTGGTGATGTGCATGGACCATGAAGCCAGGCTGCTTGGGTCTGAATTCTGTCTCCACAATGTGGTCATGTGCTCTCTCATCCTAGATGAGTTACTTTACATCCCCAGGTCTCAGTTTCCTTGACAATTAAATAAGATAAAGAGCAGTGGTTATTTCAAAAGTCTACTTTGGAGATGGGATCAAGTGCCTAGGACAGTGCCTATCAAATGTTTAATAAAGTCCTTGACGTATCATTTCTTAGGTAGGTGACCTTCAGTGGGTTATTTAATCTTTTTGTATCTCAATTTCCTGACTTTAACACAAGAATAAGAAAAACAGCACCAATGTCATAGGGTTGCTGAGGATTAATAATAATGTATGTAACTTGCCTTGTACATAATTGTAAATGGAGGTCTGCATATGGTAGGATTTCAACAAATGGTAGTTTAAAAAGTTAGTCTTTTCTTCTGAACTCTGTAACAACTTACTCGTATCATGACACATATCAGATTATATTGTAATAACCTAAACTGAGAACTTCTTGAGTACAGGAACTTTATCATTGTTCTTCTGATAAAGGAAAAACCAGTTCAGCTGCTAGGAGGTAAGGAGGAGGGGGACTGAAAGTTGAAACAGAAACCACAACTTGCAAAACTGTATCATGAGTCACAAAAGAGAAAAACTGCAAAACCATAGTAATCAAGACAAACTAAGTTCAGACTCTTAACGACACTTCATAGTATTCTAAATAAGGCACAGACAAAGTAACCTAGCAGTTGTTGTTGTTCAATTGCCCGGTTGTGTCCGACTCTTTGCAACCCCACAGACTGCAGCATGCCAGGCCTCCCTGTCCCTCACCATCTCCCAAAGTTTACCCAAGTTCATGTCCATTGCATCAGGGATGCCATCCAGCCATCTCATCCTCTGATGCCTTCTTCTCCTTCTGTCCTCAGTCTTTCCCAGAATCAGGGACTTATCCAATGAATTGGCTGTTCGCATTAGGTGACCAAAATACTGGAGGTTCAGCTTCAGCATCAGTCCTTCCAGCAAATATTTAGGGTTGATTTCCTTTACAGTTGACTAGTTTGATCTCCTTGCTGTCCAAGGAACTCTCAGGAGTCTTCTCCAGCACGACAGGTCGAAGGCATCAATTCTCCGGTGTTCTGCCTTCTTTACGGTCTAGCTCTCACAATTGTATGTGACCACTGGAGAGACCATAGCCTTATACAGACCTTTGTAGGCAGAGTAATGTCTCTGCTTTTCAACACAACGTTTAGTTTTGTCATAGTTTTCCTGCCAAGAAGCAACTGTCTTCTGATTTCATGACTAAAATTACCATCCGCAGTGACTTTAGAGCGCAAGAGAAGAGGAAATCTGTCACTACTTCCATTTTTTACCCTTTTATTTGCCACGAAGTAATGGGACCAGGTGCCATGATCTTAGTTTTTTAAGTTTTAAGCCAGCTCTTTCAATCTTCTCCTTCACCCTTATCAAGAGGCTCTTTAGTTCCTCTTCATGGAATGCTCTCATGATGTGCTCAGCAAATAGGTTAAACAAACAGGGTGACAGCAGACAGCCCTGTCATACTCCTTTCTCAACCCTGAACCAATCAGTTGCTCCATACAGGGTTCTGACGGTTGCTCCTTGACCAGCATACAGGTTTCTCAGGGGACAGATAAGATAGTCTGGTATTCCTGTCTCTTTAAGAAGTTTCCACAGTTTTGATCCACACAGTCAAAGGCTTAACATAGTTGATGAAACAGAGGTAGATGTTTTTCGGAATTCCCTTGTTTCTCTGTGATCCAGAAAATGTTGGCAATTTGATCTCTGGTTCTTTTGCCTTTTCTAAACCGAGCTTGGATGTCTGAAATTCTTGGTTCATGTAATGCTGAAGCCTAGCATGCAAGATTTTAAGCATGACCTTACCAGCATAGGAGATGAGAGCAATTGTCTTGGGAATTGGGATGAAGATTGACCTTTTCCAGTCTTGCAGCCACTGCTGGGTCTTCCAGATTTGCTGACGTATTGAGTGCAACAATTTGATAGCATCATCCTTTAGGGGTTTGGATAGCTCTACTGGAATTCCATCGCATCCACTAGCTTTATTGACAGCAGTGCTTCGTAAGGCCCATTTGACTTCACACTCCAGAATGTCTGGCTCTGAGTGACTGCCCACACCATCACAGTTACAAGGTTCATTAAGATCTTTTTTTGTATAGTTCTTCCATGTATTCTTTCTATCTCCTTGATCTCTTCTGCAATCTACTAGGTCTCTATCATTTCTGTCCTTTATTGTGCCTGTCTTTGGGTTAAATGTTCCCTTGATATCTCCAATTTTCCTAAAGAGATCTCTAGTCTTTCCCCTTCTGTTGCTTCCCTCTATTTTTATGCACTCTTCATTGAAGACTTTCTGTCTCTCCTTGTTATTCTTTGGAACTCTGTGTTTAGCTGGATGTACCTTTCCCTTTCTCCCTTGCCTTTTGCTTCTTTTCTTTCTTCAGCTATTTGTAAAGCCTCCTCAGATAACCACTTTGCCTTCTTGCTTTTCTTTTTCTTTGGGATGGTTTTGTTCGCTGCCTTCTGTATAATATTATGAATCTCCATCTATAGTTCTTCAGGTACACTGTTTACTAGATCTAATCCCTTGAATCCATTTGTCACCTCCACTGCATATTCATTGGGGATTTTATTTAAGTCATACCTGGCTGGCCTAGTTAGTGGTTTCCCACACTTTCCTTAGGTTAAGCCTGAATTTTGCTATGAGAAGCTAATGATCTGAGCAGTAACTCCACACAAAGTCTGTCTTCTGAAGATTAGACCACTGATTGTTCCAACAACTTCCTAGTTTACAAATTCTGACCAGTCTCTGCCAAGGCCATCCAATGACTAACTCCAGTCCTGCAAACTCTACAGGTATCTTCCCTAACTTCCACCTTTTAAAATGTTGTACTCTCCATTATGTGTATACCTCATTGCTGCACCAAGCTAATAAACCTTTGTTTGAAAAAAAAGTACTACCTATTATATGTTGGATACTAAGAATAAAACTTTGAATGGAAAAAGCTTTTGCCTTCAAGTAACCTAAATTTTTAATGTGGTAGATAGACAAATATTAATATTCCAGGGTGATAAAAATTATAATCAGATAAGCACTGTGAACACTTCGCCCAGTTGGAGGAGTCTTCCTGGAGGAAGTGATTTTTAGGATAAATCCTGAAGGTTGATTAGGAGTTAGGTAAAGCATAGCGTTGGGCAGGTAAAGCATAGGGTTGGGCAGGTTGGCCAGGTAAAGCATAGGGTTCTAAACAGCAGGGACTCCTTGTACAAGAAACAGAATAAAAGACAGCATTCTTAGATGAGAATAAAGGAGAGCTAGGAATAGATTAAGGATTTTATAGGTCCAATGCACCAAAACACTGCAATGTTCTTCCATTTAAAATTCAGGACTTCCTTAGTGGTCCAGTGGTCAAGAGTTCCCCTGCCAATGCAGGGAACACCAGTTCAATCCCTGGTCTGGGAAGATTCCTCATTCCACAGGGCAACTAAGCCCGGGCACAACAACTACTGAGCCAGTAGTTGTGCTACTGAAGCCCGAGTGCCTTGAGCCCAGGCTCTGTAACAAGAGAAGCCCCCACAGTGAGAAGCTGTGAGGGTACCATAACTAGAGAGTAGCTGCACTTGCCGCAGCTAGCGAAAGCCTGAGCGCAGCCACGGAGTCCCAGTACAGCCAAAAATAAATAAATAAACAATAAAAATTAAAAAAAATTACTGCTAACTATAAAATACACGTAGGAATTTAGGAAAGTCCTTCTGATTTTTCTCTCATGTATAGTTTAATACTTTAAAAGAAATTTTGACTTCTCTAAAATATATTAATATGTTCATGTTCCGGATTTGGCATTCAGCACATACTGCTTTGTCTATTGCATAACACACTACTGTTTCTTTTAGAACTATGAATACTTTAGTGTGGCAGCACTGTAGAGTGTAAAGTACACTGTAGAGTGTAAAGAAGTGAGAGATAAAGCTGGAGAAGTCAGGCAGGCACCAGTTAATGAAAGGTCTAGCAAAGATGTGGTTAAAGACGTAGTCTTTGTTGTCTACTGACCCGGGTTCAATCTCTGCCATGCCTTGGCCTCAAAGCCTTAATTACCTCAGCTGTACAATGGAGATGCTAAACTGTGATGATTAACATAATAAAGTACATAGCACAGGGTTTAATATCATAAAACACACTTAATTTCCGTTAGATATCATTGTTAATAAACTCGTTCTTCATCCTGAGAAATGGGAAGTCAGTAAAGGGTTGGAAGTAGTGATATGATTAGAATGGGCTTTTATGGATTTCTTTGGCTGACCCATATAGTCTAGGTAGGAACCTGGAATGTCAGGTCCATGAATCAAGGCAAATGGAAGTGGTCAAACAAGAGATGGCAAGGGTGAACGTCGACATTCTAGGAATCAGTGAACTAAAATGGACTGGAATGGGTGAATTTAACTCAGATGACCATTATATCTACTACTGCAGGCAGGAATCCCTCAGAAGAAATGGAGTAGCCATCATGGTCAACAAAAGAGTTCGAAATGCAGTACTTGGGTGCAATCTCAAAAACGACAGAATGATCTCTGTTCGTCTCCAAGGCAAACCATTCAATATCACAGTTATCCAAGTCTATGCCCCAACCAGTAATGCTGAAGAAACTGAAGTTGAACAGTTTTATGAAGACCTACAAGATCTTTTAGAAGTAACACCCAAAAAAGATGTCCTTATCATTATAGGGGACTGGAATGCAAAAGTAGGAAGTCAAGAAACACCTGGAGTAACAGGCAAATTTGGCCTTGGATGTGGAATGAAGCGGCAAAGACTAATAGAGTTTTGCCAAGAAAATGCACTGGTCATAACAAACACCCTCTTCCAACAACACAAGAGAAGACTCTACACAGGGACATCACCAGATGGTCAACACTGAAATCAGACTGATTATATTCTTTGCAGCCAAAGATGGAGAAGCTCTATACAGTCAACAAAGACAAGACCGGGAGCTGACTGTGGCTCAGATCATGAGCTCCTGATTGCCAAATTCAGACTTAAATTGAAGAAAGTGGGCAACACCACTAGACCATTCAGGTATGACCTAAATCAAATCCCTTATGATTATACAGTGGAAGTGAGAAATAGATTTAAGTTGAGCGCAGAAGAATTGATGCTTTTGAACTGTGGTGTTGGAGAAGACTCTTGAGAGTCCCTTGGACTGCAAGGAGATCCAACCAGTCCATTCTGAAGGAGATCAGCCCTGGGATTTCTTTGGAAGGAATGATGCTAAAACTGAAACTCCAATACTTTGGTCACCTCATGTGAAGAGTTGACTCATTGGAAAAGACTGATGCTGGGAGGGATTGGGGGCAGGAGGAGAAGGGAATGACCGAGGATGAGATGGCTGGATGGCATCACGGACTCAATGGACGTGAGTCTGAGTGAACTCCGGGAGTTGGTGATGGACAGGAAGGCCTGGCGTACTATGATTCATGGGGTCACAAAGAGTCGGACACGACTGAGCGACTGAACTGAACTGAGCATGGCCTTGTCAACAAGAGCAAGACCCAGTTTTCCCCACAGCCAGTCCCTTCCATCAGGAAGCTTCCACAAGCCCCTTATCCTCATCCATCAGAGGACAGATGAGTGAAAACCACAATCCCTATGACTTAGTTACTTTAACTTAGAAGTTTATACCTCTTAATCTCCTTTGCCTACTTCACCCCTCCCCCACACACTTCCCCTCTGACAACCACCTCTTTGTCCTCTTATCTATGAGTGAGTCTGTTTTTGTTTCGTTTTGTTTGTTCATTTGTTTTGTTTTTTAGATTTTACATATAAGGGAGACTGTCACGGTATTGGTCTTTCTCTGTCTGACCTAATGCATCATGCATGCATTAGCCATGCATGATAGCCATCTCTGTTGCCCCAGATGGCATGATTTTGCTTTTTAATGGCTGAATTCCATTGTATGTATTTGTATGTGTATGCCACATCTTTATTAATTTGTCTGTTGATGGAAACTTAGGTTGCTTCCATGGGCATACCAGACCACCTGACCTGTCTCTTGGGAAATCTATATGCAGGTCAGGAAGCAACAGTTAGAACTGGACATGGAACAACAGACTGGTTCCAAATAGGAAAAGGAGTGCATCAAGGCTGTATATTGTCACCCTGCTTATTTAACTTATATGCAGAGTACATCATGAGAAACACTGGGCTGGAAGAAGCACAAGCTGGAATCAAGATTGCTGGGAGAAATATCAATCACCTCAGATATGCAGATGACACCACCCTTATGACAGAAAGTGAAGAGAAACTAAAGAGCCTCTTGATGAAAGTGAAAGAGGAGAGTGAAAAAGTTGACTTAAAGCTCAACATTCAGAAAACGAAGACCATGGCATCCGGTCCCATCACTTCCTGGGAAATAGATGGGGAAAGAGTGGAAACAGTGTCAGACTTTATTTGGGGGGGCTCCAAAATTACTGCAGATGGTGACTGCAGCCATGAAGTTAAAAGACACTTACTCCTTGGCAGAAAAGTTATGACCAACCTAGATAGCATATTGAAAAGCAGAGACATTACTTTGTCAACAAAGGTGTGTCTAGTCAAGGCTATGGTTTTTCCAGTAGTCAAGGATGGATGTGAGAGTTGGACTGTGAAGAAGCTGAGTGCTGAAGAATTGATGCTTTTGAACTGTGGTGTTGGAGAAGACTCTTGAGAGTCCCTTGGACTGCAAGAAGATCCAACCAGTCCATCCTAAAGGAGATCAGTCCTGGGTGTTCATTGGAAGGACTGATGTTGAAGCTGAAACTCCAATACTTTGGCCACTTGATGCGAAAAGCTGACTCATTTGAAAAGACCCCAATGCTGGGAAAGATTGAGGGTAGGAGGAGAAGGGGATGACAGAGGACAAGATGGTTGGATGGTATCACTGACTCAATGGACATGGGTTTGAGTGGATTCCAGGAGTTGGTGATTTTCAAGGAGGCCTGGCATGCTGCAGTTCATGGGGTCAGACACCAATGAGGGACTGAACTGAACTGATATCTTGGCTATTGTAAATAAGGCTGCAGTGGAGATAGAGGTATACATATCTTTTTGAATTGGCATTTTCATTTTCTTTGTGTAAATATTCAAAATGGAATTTTCTGAGTCATATGGTATTTCTATTTTCAATTTTTTGAGGAACCTCCATACTGTTTTCCATGTGCCTGCACCAATTTACAACCCCACCCACACTGCAGGTTCTTATTCAATATTTGTCTTTTTGTGAGAGTTTTTCTGTTTCTTCTTCAGTGTTTCCTTTTTGTATTTCTCTGAATAGAAGATTTTCATAAAGATGATCTTCTGGGGTTAAATCTCAGGAGTCCTGGCCTTTGATCAAAACTTTGGGTTTGCCAAGAGTATTCAAAGTCTGTGAGAATCATACTTAAATGAAGAAAATGCAGAAGAGAGACCATTGGTCACGGTAGCCATTCATGTCATTCAGACGTGTTTTGATGGAGATTCTATGGGAGAATTGATACCCTATAATCTCTGGGGATGTGACTTGTCCAATTTTATCTCTGACATACTGAACAATAGTAGTGAATCAGTCATCTTCAATTAGTGGTATTAATGCTTATTCACAGAAGAAGAATAGGGCATGTTCAACAACATAAGGGCAAGTGAGGGCTAGAATCAGATTAAGCCTCTGAGGCTTCTTCTAATGAGTCATGTTTCTTTTCTCATCAACAATGTATTATACTTCAAGCAGCCTTTTAAAAGTTTTTGTTTGTTTGTTTTGCCTCAAAAGAATCTGAAACATAAAACAATTTTTTAAAGAAATCTGTGCATTTCTCATACATGTGAGATTTGATTGTGTGAAATACTAATTCAAGTGTCTTCAGCATCCCCAGTTTTCAAATAAATATTAGGTTCATTTAGTCTGTGATTCTTATTGGATCAGAAATGAGGATATATGCAGTTCCAAAAGATTTTGAATTTAGGCAAAACATATTTTGGGTCAAAATTCTGTTTTTCATAAATTTGAATTATCAAGGATTCTTTCTCTTATACTGGTACCTCCTCCCTCATAGTTCCATGTATAGAAAAGTATTGATTGAATCATAAAGGGTTTGAAGTCTGCCAAAACTGGTTATGTATTTTACAGTTTTCATTCATATGATATTAACAGTTTGCTTATGATCTCTAAAATCCAGGTTTTTTATTCTATGAATTGGTTGTAATTATATTTCCTCTTCTGTACATTGCTAGGATTAAATAGTATAACTTATGAAACCTTATGTAGATTATAAAAAATAGAATAGCTTTAAGTTATATTTTCCCTTTCCCTAAAGCATTTTGGGTGATTGCAGTTTGATTGCAGGTGATTAAGTTTTTTTTTAAGTTTGCTGTTTTACTTCTTATCATTAAGTATCTTATTTATTTCCATTATAGAAAGGGGAAAAGTGGAAACATTGACAAACTTTATTTTCTTGAGCTCCAAAATTACTGTAGATGGTGACTGCAGGCATGAAATTAAAAGACACTTGCTCCTTGGAAGAAAAGCTATGACAAACCTAAATGGCATACTAAAGAGAAGAGACTTCACTTTGCCAACAGAGGTCCATATAGTCAAAGCCATGGTTTTTCCAGTAGTCATATACAGATGTGAGAGTTAGACCATAAAGAAGACTGAATGCCAAAGAATTCTTGCTTTGGTACTTGTGCTGGAGAAGATTCTCAGGTGTCCCTTGGACAGCAAGGAGATCAGATCAGTCAATCCTAAAGGAAATCAACCCTGAATACTCACTGGAAGGACTGACGCTAAAGCTCCAACACTTTGGCCACCTGATGTGAAGAGCTGACTCATTGGAAAAGATCCTGATGCTGGGAAAGATGGAAGGAGAAGGAGGCAACAGAGGATGAGATGGTCAAAGAGCATCACTGATTCAATGGACATGAATCTGAGCGAACTCTGGAGTACTGGAGGACAGAGGAGCCTGGCGTGCTACAAGTCCATGGGGTCACAAAGAGTTGGACAAGATTTAGTCACTGAACAGCAATATCAACAACAAATCAGACTTTTAATTATTATCGTAACTTTCCTTTGTCAAAACATGTTTCCTGTTGCAACACATTTTACATAATTTGCTTCAAGATTTTGCAAATAAAACCAAGCTGACAAAAATCATAAAAATCTTAAGGAGTTAGTAATTTTAAAATGATTCTAAAAATATCTGAATATTTTTCTTCTTTCTAAAAAAAACATGAATCATAGGATAACAACAAAAATGTATTTTTGCTTTTGCTCTTATATAGAGAACTTTATTTGTTTTGTCTTTCCAGGTAGGTGAAAAGTTCTATAATAGACATTTATTCTCTTTGTAAACTGAAAATAATTAGTAGTGAAAAAGTTATACATGCCCAAATCCATGTATTAAAGTTTACATGCCAGTCCCTAATTTTAACAAGTATTCTGTAGTTTATAACTTAGTATATTGCATGTCAGCCTTTAATCTTAAACATTTTATTGTACTTGAATAAAAGTATTTATGAATGTCATAAATTACTGTGAAATTTAAGGGCTGCACTGGTTCTAAAATAAGCAACTTTCTCTTGTGTGTAAGTATAAAAGACAAAAACTGGATTGTTTACATGGACTGTTAGATAAATGGTGCAATGATTTTATAAACCAAAAATTTCCAAAATTTCAACAATTTAGAAAATCTCTTCATGAAAATGTCTTTTCCCCTTCTGCTACCATCATTTGAGTATTATCCATAGAATGGTTGTGTATGTGTACATGTGATTGCATAGAACATAGAATTAAACTTCTAGGATTCACATCATATTAAACTCAATTAGACTAGTTTGAGAATTTAGCTTGTCAAGATCAAGAAAAGGAAGCTTGCTCATTAATTTGTTTTTTCAGCACAGTTTCTATAGAAACAGTTTCTATGGGGTTAACTAGTATTTACTTAGTGTGCATACCACTTTTTTCAATGTCATCCAAATTTATTGACTTTACTGGTCTTAATTTACAATCATAGATTAAAGATGAAAGAGATTAGAAAGTAATCTGGTTTAACATTAATATTCTTTAAAATTTAGATCCTCAAGATATTTTAACTTTCAACCATTAAAACAATTATATCTACCTATTCATCTATTGATTTATGCATTCAATATTTATTGAATGTCAGAAATGTTCTAGGCTTCATGCAGCTGAAGAGTATAGGGAGAGATTCTGCACTGAAAATTATTATATTTCTATAATAATATATATTATAGAAAATAGGAGAAAATTCACAGCCATGTATATATATAATATATAAATATTATATATATTTGTATATTATATATATAATGAATGTGAAAATTATATATAGTGCTTTAGTAGGTGGTGGATGTTGTATGTTATAGAAAACTAGAAGAAAGAGTATTGAAGTCCTTGTTATCGCAAGCATCCTTTTTATTTGTTGTCTGGTAATTCATTATAGTCAAGTGTTATAACACACTTAATTATTTATCTATTTTGGACTGGAGAAGGGAATGGCAACCCACTTCAGTTTTATTGCCTGGAGAATTCTGTGGACAGAGGAGCCTGTCGGGCTGCAGTCCATGGGGTCACAAAGGGTCAGACATGACTGAGTGACTAACGAAGCACATCTATTTTGGACAGTTATTTCAGATCATTAACCCAAATTTGGAAAATCTAAATTCAAATTTCTTCTAACTAGAGATAGCTTCTTTTAGCATTTCATGGACTGTATCCATTTCTGCCCAGCATTTTTTTTAATTAATTTTTATTTTTTAGTTTGTTTTGCTTTACAATACTGTATTCGTTTTGCTATACATTGACATTAATCAGCCACGAGTGTACATGAACTCCCAATCCCGACCCCCACATCCCCCCTCCCGCCCCACACAAAAGACTTATATTAATCCTAATTTGGATTAAAAGACATTTATGATTTTGTGTTAGATTTTTAAAAAATTTGTAACTTAATAGACCTGCTAAAAATTGGTGATATTCATGGATGCACTGACATTATTAAACTATTTACATGGTAATGTATTGCTTCTTTACACAAAAAAATAATAGGAAAACATATTGTTAAAATAGATCATAATCATATGGTTACAAGAAGCTGGAGACCTCTCATTTATGCTAATTAGAGCTCCATTTCATGGCCTTGGAGCAAGAAGCAGGACTAATTTACGTCTTCATTTATATTCAGCCTCCTGAAAATGAGTCATGACCTGTGGTTCAAAGTTTTCTACTCTTTACTGTAAATGCCAAACAGTTCCTTGTCTACACAGCTGTTCACTGACCTGCTTCTGTTGTTGCCCCAGATCAGCCCAGGGTGGCCCCTTCTCATGATTGTGATTTCAATTCAGATGTCATCCCATAAAGGAGACTTTCTTCCCATGCTATTAAAGCAACCCTAGGTCACTCTCTTTCATATTATCCATTTTATTTCCCTCTTAGCACTAACGTTGATTTGTTTCCTTATTTATTATCATCTTATTGTCTTACCTTAATGTCTTAAATGCACAGCTGCTATTGGCCTTGGCCTCTGCTGTAACTCTGGTCTAAGCTAAGTATCTGACACATGACAAATGCTCAAGAAATGTTTGTTGAGTGAAGAATGAGAAATGATAAAGGTCCAAGATTTTCCATGATTAAATTATTCTAGAAAATTACTTTCTCTCCATAATTTAGTATTTTCACTCTAGTTAACTTTTTAATACCAGATTAGGTGGGAATTAAATTGATACTTTTGGGGGGCAAAAAGCATTTGCCATAGAGTAGAACAGTCTGGTATGGTATGATATAGTACAGCAGAATAAGATATATAGCATATTATAGTATAGTATGTATACCATAGTAAATCTAGCCACTGCTGCTGCTGCTAAGTCACCTCAGTCCTGTGTGCGACCCCATAGATGGCAGCAACCAGGCTCCCCCATCCTTGGGATTCTCCAGGCAAGAACACTGAAGTGGGTTGTCATTTCCTTCTCCACTGCATGAAAGTGAAAAGTGAAAGGGAAGGCGCTCAGCCGTGTCCAACTCTTAGCGACCCCATGGACTGCAGCCCACCAGGCTCCTCCGTCCGTGGGATTTTCCAGGCAAGCCTACTGGAGTGGGTTGCCATTGCCTTCTCTGAGTAAATTTAGCATGGTTGGTTAAATGGTTAAAGTTATAGACTGAGGATAAGTCCATGATGGTTAGGGTTGAAATTCTGACTCAGCTGCTTACTCATGCAAATTACTTTAACCCTTCTATGCTTCTTTATCTGTAAAATCAAGATAATAATAGTTACTCATACAGTTACTGTGAAGACTGAATGAGCTTATTTCTTTGCATGTTTATGATAATGCATAGTACGTAATAAACATTTGACAGTATTTGCTGTCACCATTATCACTATTCTGTGACCATAATTATCTTTCTTCTGATGGCCCCTCAGCATATGACAAAAAGAGCACTAAGGGAATCCCTCCATGTCCAGTAAAGCTGTACATAAACATTTATTCCAATGTTTATTCATACCAGAGCTTTCCTTGATAGTATAGCTGTCTTCAAAGGTCCATTCTCATCAAAGCTGTTACAGAAAAACAAAACAATGGGCTATTTCAAAGATACTCAGTATGTGAGTGCTGAAAGCTGTATTCACTGGAAATTATGTAAAGCACCGGCATTGTACTTTGTCCCTATGTTCTCTAGTCTTGTGGGAAGTTTTTCATTGAAATTGGTCTCCAGAGACATGAAATATCAGAATCAAGCTTTGCTAAAACGCATTCTTTAAAATACTTTCTTTTCTTTACTTCTCGTTGCATGAAAGAAATGTGGGTGAATAGTATTACTGACTCAAATTTAATCTGAACTTAATATGTGATAGGAACTTAATAATTTCCTTGACCCAGACACTAACCCAAACATAACTACTACCTTGTGAAAAAAGATATCGAGTACACCTGAATATTCTGTGTAAAATTCCTCAGACTTCAAACATGACCATTAAGTCAACACTCAAATGCAAAGATCATATTCAGCACTGTAATGAAAATTGGAAGACCCAGAAAAAAAAAAAAACTATAAGAAGTCATGTGTTCTCCCATTATCAGTTACTCAGTGATTATTAGACTCATAAGCACTTTTATTTCTGTTAGTCTTTTGTTAGTTGTTAAAATCAAGAGGCAGGCCATTGGAGTTGAAAGAACCGGTATTCACAGAAACCATTGTTTCAGCTCAGTTCAGTTAGTGATGGAGCCTTTTTCAGTTTCCATTTCTGTCTGCGTCATCTGACTGTTTTGAAGATAGGGGAATATTATTGAAAGATCCAGAAGGTTTATTTAGTTGAGAACTCCAGTAACTTTTAAGTGGAAGGTTTAAAATTTACATCTTCCAAGTTCTTCTTCAAATTAGCCTTCTTTCCCAAATAAGATGGTTATTGTATGTGACTGTAATCTTGGCTTTGATTTTTGTTTACTTGAATGAATGACAGGAAATATAGAGAAGCTGAAGAAAAGCTATGGCAAATGGTATGACAAGAGACAGAGACTTTCTTCCAAGGAATCTTTTCAATTATCTCCTCTTGAAATCAATTAATGGAGCTTACGTAACTGGATTTTATATGCAGATACTGTTTTCCCAGACACAATCATTCTATTGAAATGACTTGTTAAAGTTCTGAAGTTTTTATTTTATTGTGATATTCTTTAATTCTGTGGGATGCACCATTTTTTATTTGCCTTTACATTTCTGTATTCCTTTTATATCAGAACTGTAACTTAAGCAAAGATAAAATGTTGACCATGACTTATATTGCCTAGCTCTTTGAAATATTCTTGAATGGAAACTGATTATCTAGCTTTGCCACTCTGGCGTATGAATATTGATGGCCATATTTGAGCAGGACCCTCTTAATCCAGACGTCCTTTAGTTCCACTGTATACTTGTATGGCTTTGTTTATATAGTACTTTGTGAAGACAATAAAAGATTACTTATAAGAAAAAAGCTGAATTTATTCAATGGAGTGATAATTGAACACATTCCACTATGTACTTAGCACAAGAAGTAATAAATAGTGATATTCTGATATTAATTATCAATCACTACACAAAGGAACAAATGAGAGACCTTATCCAGCTTTAGTTAAGGAATGAATTTTATGGTGTTCTGGTTTCTATTACTTCTTGAATTGTGTAATTCTTTGCCTCTTCTGGTGACCTGTGGTGGACTATTTGGTGAGCAATAACTCTCTGCCACTCGCATTGCAAAAGCCTTGCTCATAAACTAGGAAAAATTTCTTTTGTGTTTGTGTGTGCTTGACATTTTCTTTCTCCTGCAGCTCTGAGCACTTTATGTTTTCTGGTTGGCTGCCATCTTTCTTCTACTCATCGGTATCGGTGAGGGCTTTCCACGTGGCACTAATGGTAAAGAACCTGCCTGCCAACTCAGGTGACTTAAGAGATGAGGGTTCGATTCCTGGGTCGGGAAGATCCCCTGGAGGAGGGCATGGCAACCCAATCCAGTGGATTTGCCTGGACAATCCCATGGACAGAATAGTCTGGTGGGCTATGGTTCATAGGGTCGCAAAGAGTTGGACAGAACTGAAGTGACTTAGCATGCATGCACATGTTGGTGAATACATAAAAATAAAGAATAGTAGACTCTGTTCTCTCTGGAGGACCAGGTCACTGTTTGATTGCATTTGTAACTGAAGAGGCCCATGATGGGCATAGCTCTAGATGACATTACACTCCCTGAGTAGCTAACATGTTTAATCACCGCTAGGTCAAAGCACTTCTGTATTCCTGTTTAATCTTTTCTTTTCCAATATACAGCTACAGTGAAATAAATTTTCAAGGGATACTATTTCGCAAATTTTCTGCTACCTTACATACTATCACTGAGCTGATTTTATGCAAACCATCCTTCAGTGTTGAAGCAGTTTACCACCTGAATGGTAGGGTTGAGACAATGAATTGATAGGCAAGACAACTAAATTACCTTTTTAGTTTTGTCATTAGCTAGTTGTTTTCTTCTTTGGGCATTTCACTTAACTTCACTAATCATAAGATCCTTAATCTGTTAAATGGAGGTGCTGTTATATCCTTCTGATTTTACACACATAAGCATACACACACACAACCTGTTTTTTGAATGAAGTTTGTTTTAGTTTTCCTAAATATAAACAAGAAAATGAAAAAAAAAATCTAACTAAAAAAGGGATATAGGGAGCAAGTACGGGGAGGGAACAGGAGGCTTATCCTTCTATCTTGGGTCAAACTCTGAGGCACAACTATTCGATTCTAGGTGTGCTTTTTTCATAAAGCTAAATTCAACTTTAGCCTTGACTTCAAAAAAAACTCAGAAAATCACATTGTTTAATTCAATTATTTTAAATTGAGATACTCAAATTTTTTTTAATTTTCAAAATTTTAAAATGATATAGTTGGTGAGTCAGTCTTATTTTGGAGTGTAAAGTACAGTTAAAAAGCATCATGAGAAGTGGTATTCTGAAGATAGTGATATCGTAGCAAAGCCATGAATTACTAGAATCTCAATAGGAGATGTCTTGCTCACCAGATAGTTTTCCTCTGGTTTCTGAACTAAAATTTCAGTCTCTTATAGACTGAGGCCAATGAAGACCCTGGAGACAGATATGTGAATTGTTCTTTAATTTTCTAGTATTTAAATAGAGTAGTTTTAAAACTCTTCCATGGAGTTTTATCACCTTTTACCACCTTCTTAAGAAAAGTGAGTCACTTTAGTGAATAGTTTTGAGCACTTGGTGTTCCTACCTATTTAATCTTTATTCTCATTAATTTTATTCCAGGCTTTTCACATACCAACTCTGCAGTAATTGAACATGCCTCCCCCCCCACAAACCCCCACTTGTACATATTAGACAGATACACAGATGCATTTACACCCTCTTCATGCCTGTTTTTCTTTCTTCACCACTCACCAGTGAACTGTATTTCATTAAAAATAAGGCTTTTAAAAAATCTTTTCATGTTATTTCTAAAATCTGAATAAAATTCATATTTAAGGTAGAATATTAGTGTACTAGTGCCCCGAGTAAACCTTTTTAAAGTAATCCACCTGAAAGATTCTTCTGTGTCACTGATCCTGAAAGAAACATTTGGACACTATGAAAGTGAGAACTTTTTTTGTTAGATTTTAGTTAATTGAAAGTCAGAATTCACAAAGGACACCAATACTGGGGTCTCAGTCATCCAGTCTGGCATGAAGATTAGGGAGGGAGACGTTCTTGAACACTTCACAATAATGATGGATGATCGTGTCCAAAGGAGACAAACCCTGTTTCTCACTGCACTGTCTTTGGTGGAAGCACTGCTGTAGCCAATAAATCTCTCTGCACACTGACCATGGTCATTCATCTGCACCAATGCTTTACAAAATATAGCAGAATATACTAAAATATGTAAAAATAAGAGAACACTTAAATTGGGCATATCTTTGAAATCTGCAATGAGAGAATGCTTTATTCTGAAATAATCTTAAGAAACCAATGAGTCAGATGTGTTTTCATTTTTGATGAAGAAATTGAAATTAAGAGATAATGACACTCTTATCCAAGGCCTAATGGCTGGTCAATGGTAAAGACGAGCTATGAGGACGGGTAATCTAATTGCTTAATGCACTATGCCAGTCTACCTTGTGTTTGCTAGCTTTGAGTCTGTGTCACACTCTGAGTTACCTGGGTTTCATGGACAAGGCCTCTGAAACAAATAGCTCATTTGCTTGTTCTGTCTGCTGTACTGGATATTGAGTAGATTATTTAGTGCCCGGAATGGTAGTTATGGAATAATAAGAAGGCATACTCAACAGTAAGAGGCAGTGCTCCTCTGCATACTGCAGCTCATTCTAGAAGGAACTACCAACACCTGGATTGTGTTCTATGTTGTGGATTTGATGCTGAAATCGTGGCCTCTATGCACCAGTGCCAAGAACAGAGTCTCAGAGACAGAGTTTGGGGTGAAGTAGGAAAGGATAGTTTTATTGTTTCACTAGGCAAAGGGGCCATAGCAGGCTTGTGCCACTCAAAATTGTGTGTCCTAACCTGGGACATTTGATGAGGAGTTTTATAGCCCTGGTGGCTCAGATGGTAAAGCGTCTGCCTACAATGCGGAAGACCTGTGTTCAATCCCTGGGTTGGGAAGATCTCCTGGAGAAGGAAATAGCAACCCACTCCAGTACTCTTGCCTGGAAAATCCCATGGACAGGGGTGCCTGGTAGGCTACAGTCCACAGGGTTGCAAAGAGTCAGGCACGACTGAATGACTGAACTGAATACAAAATGAAGAAAGGAGCTTTATTTTGATTTATTTATTTATTTATTTATTTGCGAAGGTCTTTACCCTTTTATCAGTGTTGGAAGAGGCATTCGTGGTATTATTCATTGTGTTAATCTGCTAGGCCTACCATGAAAAAGTACCACAGATCTAGTAGCTGGAACAACAGAATCTATTTGCTCACAGTTCTGGAGGCTACACATCTGAGATTAATGTGTTGGCAGGCTTTGTTTCTTTTGATCATTTCTCTTGTTGCATTGTTGATAATTGTCTTTTCTCTCTGTTTTCACATGGTCTTCCTTCTTTATATGTCTCTGTCCTAATTTCCTTCTCATAAGGAAAACTGTCATATTGGATTATAGCTCACTCGAATTATCCCTTTTAACAGTTAACTCTTTAAAGACCTATCTCCAAATACAGTCACATTCTGAACTACTGGGGGATAAATACTTCAACATATAAAATTTGGAGGACATGGTTCAGTCTATAACAATATGGTAATTAAATTTCTCTTTTGAAGGCAATATTTATTGGACTTGGTGGTGTTGGATGAAATAAAGGGGAAAGATAGGAGACCATCAAGAACAAGAGATTAAAAAAAAAAGAATTGCTTCTCACTATGCTACACCTAGACATGTAGCAATGTGACCTTCTTTCCTGCATTTGTACATATTTTTTGTCATTAATAATTATTTCCCCATAACTTATATGGCTAATTCCTAGACATGCTTGAAGAATTAATTTAGCACCATCTCTGATAGGAAGCCTTTACTCTTTCCCACTTTCACTGATCTGAATTCAGCAGTTTTCCTCTCTGCTACTTTTGCATCTCAATGTTTATCAACACTGGTAGGCTTATCATCTTGTACAGTAATCATATACATTTATTCCCTCCATTAAGCTGAGAGCTCCTTGAGGATTAGGACTAGCTGTTTTATTCCCATGTCATCAATGCCTGGCTTGGTTTTACATAAACTTAATTTCTTGATTCAATACATATTGTTCAGCATTCTCTCTGTGGCAGACAGAGAAGCTACAACAAAAAGAAAAATAAAATCAGTCTCTGCTCTACTAGAACAATGTAATGAAAGCATCTCAGAAGCAATGCACCGTGGATGCACCCCCGCCACTACCACCACCACTATCTATAATCATGAAAATGCACCCTTTATTCTTTCTTCTCTAGTTAAGTAGATTTTTTATGAGGAATATTGTATTCTTTAAGCAGAGATTTCTTACCATTTTTAGTTAGCCTGTCGAGGACAAATATTAGCAGTCCAGGACTTGAATTTGGTAGTAAGTCAAATATTGTGAAATGTAGGACCATTTCTCAAAGCTCAGGTGAGAAGCAGAAATTCACATATGACAACCATTATCCTGAGTAAGATGCATGGCAAATTATACATATGAAAACCTAGAGGTAAAGTGGTTACAATTCAAAGGATGGCAATGATAAATGAAATACATGTCAAGTAAACCTGAAATTCCAGAGTAGCCTGCCTCATAAGCTCTACAGTGGAGGGAGAAATCTTGTCAGTGTCAGCTCATTTTGACTGGAATCTTTCTGGGGAATAAGGAAGGCATTTTAAAGACATTCTCTGTCTCTTATCTTGGGATGAAATTCAGGATTCAATAAAATTTTATAAGTGATGTTTACACTGGGATTCATCAAATCCTTCCATGAATCACCTAGGGGAAATTTTTAGTCTATCTCTGCAAAATTGCTCAACGTTAGAAATACGTCCAACCTCCTCAAACCTATCCCCTAATTACTCTGAAATCTTTCTCTGCTCTCACTCATCATTTCCCCTTTCCCTATGGTTCAGATTTTAAAGGTTTATTAATTAGAATTATTTATTGATTGATTTTAACACTATTATAGGGTACTTGATATATGCCAGACAGTTCACATAATTCCTGCTCTTATGGACCTTAAATCCAAGCAGTTAATGATACATTCAAATAACAAATGTAAATATTTCTAAGTTCAGAGTATTCAGTGTTTCCAGTATTCAGTATTTTCAAAACATTTCTATGCATAAAGTACAAGGTGATCATATATAAGGACCCCCTTTCCACATACATGTAAAAATCTGCAGTGGTGCAAACTAAACTCACCTGGAATTTCCCAACACTCTTCAGTGCCACCAGAACCTTTCCTTTTGAGGAGCATGTATCAGAATAGCTGAAGTCACCCCCTTGAATCCTAAGTGCTTGATGTGACATAAAGTATTTTGCCAGAAATTTGTCACTAATAATTTATATTATGTGCCAACTGTTCCATTCCATAGAGAATTTATATTCAGAGATCTTTGTATTTTTGCATGAACACTGAGGAAATACAGCTCAAAGTATTATTTTTCGGCTTTATCAGTTTATTTCATCCTTGGTTTAGCAGGTAATTTAAATGTCTTGAAAAACATCATCAGCTAAGAGAGAATAAAATCATAATCATTTCCATAATGTTTCCCACTTCTTTTAAAAGTGAGTATCAGTTTTAAAAAAAAAGTTTTAAAAATTAGCAAATAATGTGAAGATCAGGAATATCTTTTTAACAGTGCCACCAGAACCTTTCCTTTTGAGGAGCATGTATCAGAATAGCTGAAGTCACCCCCTTGAATCCTAAGTGCTTGATGTGACATAAAGTATTTTGCCAGAAATTTGTCACTAATAATTTATATTATGTGCCAACTGTTCCATTCCATAGAGAATTTATATTCAGAGATCTTTGTATTTTTGCATGAACACTGAGGAAATACAGCTCAAAGTATTATTTTTCGGCTTTATCAGTTTATTTCATCCTTGGTTTAGCAGGTAATTTAAATGTCTTGAAAAACATCATCAGCTAAGAGAGAATAAAATCATAATCATTTCCATAATGTTTCCCACTTCTTTTAAAAGTGAGTATCAGTTTTAAAAAAAAAGTTTTAAAAATTAGCAAATAATGTGAAGATCAGGAATATCTTTTTAAATTCAGTAGCATTTTAGTTCCCCACTCCAGTACTCTTGCCTGGAAAATCCCATGGACAGAGAAGCCTGGTAGTCTGCGGTCCATGGGGTTGTGAAGAGTCAGACATGACTGAGCGATTCCCTTTCACTTTTCACTTTCATGCATTGGAGAAGGAAATGGCAACCCACTCCAGTGTTCTTGCCTGGAGAATCCCAGGGACAGGGGAGCCTGGTGGGCGGCTGTCTCTAGGGTCGCACAGAGTCAGACACGACTGAAGTGACTTAGCAGCAGCAGCAGTCCTTTACTTTTAATTTCTTGGCATATAAAACCTTGGATAATATACTAAAATGAAAATTTAGTTAAGAAACTATTTTACAACTCTAAAAAAAGCTGAGAGCAAAATTAAACAAAATTAAACACAGTACTAATAGCCCAAGACAAATCATTGTGGAGCAGAGAACAGTCCTACATTGTATGGTAAATGTATGGTCTTGAAAGGAATATGATAAAATGATCATTTATAGAATATTTACTGTGTGCCAGATACTGTCATAAGCACCACCCAAAATATAGACAGTTGGTTGTTATTTAGTTTCTGTTCTAATGGGATTGATAACATCAATGTCCAGCCTCTGGCAGTTTCAAAATCTGCAACCTGGAAGTAATATTACCTACTTATGTAATTGTTGTGAACATTGTATGAAGTAATGTGCCCATTTCCCCAGGGATGGTGCTAAGTGTGTAACTCAGATAATCACCACGTATTTTCTCCCCCAGAGGCCTCTTTGTAGTAGGTTCCTCTTAAGCAGAGAGGATGCATATGAGGATGCCAAAGCCCCCTTTCACCTACAAAATTGTGTCCACTGGAGTATTGAGCCAAGATGTCAGCCTTGATATATTTATGTAATATTAGCTTCTTCTTGTTTTTGTTTAGTTGTTAAATCGTGTCTGACTCTTGTGACCCCATGGACTCCCCTTTGCAATCTGTGAGGCTCCTCTTCAAAATATCATCTAAGTGAAGAGGAGATTGCTTTAAAAGACCACTTTAAAATACTATTTAGAGACTTTGCTGTACAATTTTATGTTGTTTTCCTTCTAAAATTATTTAAGGTAAATATTACTTATCTAGTAATTTATAATTCTGAAAATTTCTGGGAAAATTTATATTCTTTGAAAGCTCTGAAAATACAAGAAAAGTCAAACGAGAATATTAAATACTAAGCATTTACTCTGTTCTGAATATTCATAATTTTACCTCATTTAAGCCTCATAAAACTGAAAAGTAGGGATTATTAAGTACATTTTATGGGTGAAGATACTAACCATTAGAAATATTAAGTAACTGACTTTGCTCCATACTGTTGTATTATAAAATTTCAATGTTACCACAGGCATTTCTGCTGACAAATTCCTTTATTTCCATTAAACTAAGGCTAATTAAAATGTGGTGTAGGAGAAACAAAGGATGATATACTTTATAATGGCATATGGTTTTCTGTGTGTTTGGTTTCTTGTTGTTTTTGATATGTTGCTGGACTAAGGTGAGAAGGGTATAAAATTATTCATTATGGAAAGAAAAGTCATACATTATGGGATCTACTAATTTATAATATGAGCTTCATAATAACTAGTGATAGTAAAAGATTCTTTATATTACAGATGATAAAACATACTCACAAGAGGTTAATTAGTAAACATAGATGGCTGATAATTATGAAATGTATTGGTGGGAACCAAATCCAGTTTTGTAATATCAAACTCCCTTCTTTGTCCAAAACTCCATGCTTTGCCAGCTATAGTATCACAAAAAGAATCTCATTTATGTGATTTTGACAGAGTATCTGTGGCTCATGTTCCACCAGGAGAAGCTTTAATGTGTTTTCCCAGTTTGGCTCTGATTTTTCTGAACAAATTCTAAAAATAGATAACCCACAATATAAAAGGCTTACAGTGAGCTCCACAGACCAGTATATCTGAAAGTAGGAACATGAATTTCTAAGTAAGAATCTGCTTTACATGAAGAAGAATTTATATTTGATAAAATGTTTTCAGAAAATATACCTAACATGAAACTGATACTGTCCTAGAAAAGTATCAGTCAGGCTTCCCCCATAGTCAGTTCAGTTCACTTCAGTCACTCAGTCATGTCTGACTCTTTGTGACCCCGTGGAATGCAGCACACAGGCTTCCCTGTCCATCACCAACTCCTGGAGCTTACTCAAACTCAGGTCCATCGAGTTGGTGATGTCAGCCAGCCATCTCATCCTCTGTCGTCCCCTTCTCCTCCTGCCTTCAACCTTTCCCAGCATCAGGATATTTTCCAATGAGTCAATTCTTCACACCAGGTGGCCAAAGTATTGGAGTTTCAGCTTCAGCATGAGTCCTTCCAATGAATATTCAGGACTGATTTCCTTTAGGATGGCCGGTTAGATCTCCTGGCAGTTCAAGGGACTCAGAAGAGTCTTCTCCAACACCACAGTTCAAAAGCATCAATTCTTTGGCACTCAGCTTTCTTTATAGTCCAATTCTCACATCCATACATGACTACTGCAAAAACCATAGCTTCAACTAGATGGACCTTTGTTGGCAAAGTAATGTCTCTGCTTTTTAATATGCTTTCTATGTTGGTCATAGCTTTTCTTTCAAGGAGCAAGCGTCTTTTAATTTCATGACTGCAGTCACCATTTGCAGTGATTTTGGAGCTCAAGAAAATAGTCTGTCACCGTTTCCACTGTTTCCCCATCTATTTGCCATGAAGTGATGGGACCAGATGCCATGATTTTAGTTTTCTGAATGTTGAGTTTTAAGCCAGCTTTTTCACTCTCGTCTTTCACTTTCATCAAGAGGTTCTTTAATTCTTCTTCGTTTTTTGCCATAAGAGTGGTGTCATCTGCATTATCTGAGGTTATTGCTATTTCTCCTGGCAATCTTGATTCCAGCTTGTGATTCATCCAGCCCAGCATTTCTCATGATGTACTCTGCATATAAATTAAATAAGCAGGGTGACAATATATAACCTTGACATACTCCTTTTCCGATTTGGAACCAGTCTGTTGTTCCATGTCCAGTTCTAACTGTTGCTTCCTGACCTGCATACAGATTTCTCAGGAGGCAGGTCAGGTGGTCTGGTATTCCCATCTCTTGAAGAATTTTCCACAGTTTGTTGTGATCCACCCAGTCAAAGGCTTTGTTATAGTCAATAAGTAGAAATAGATGTTTTTCTAAAACTCCCTTGCTTTTCTGATGATCCAACAGATATTGGCAATTTGATCTTCCAGTCCCACTCTAGTCCATCTTAGTTCAATGATTCCTAAAATGTCAATGTTCACTATTTTCATCTCATGTTTGACCATTTCCAATTTACCTTCATTCATGGACCTAACATTCCAGGTTCCTATGAAATATTGCTCTTTACCGCATCAGACTTTACTTCCGTCACCAGTCACATCCACAGCTGGGTGTTGATTTTGCTTTGGCTCCAGATGTCTCTTCATTCTTTCTGGTGTTATTTCTCCACTCCTCTCCAGTAGCATATTGGACACCTATGGACCTGGGAAGTCCATCTTTTTGTGTCCTATCTTGCCTTTTCATACTGTTTATAGCATTCTCAAGGGCTTCCCTGGTGGCATTCTCAAGTCAAGAATACTGAAGTGGTTTGCTATTGCCTTCTCCATTCCCCATAGTAGCCTTTAGTAAAATATATATCTTGAGAATATTTATCTTTCTTTGATTCTTGATGACATACTGCTGCTGCTAAGTCGTTTTAGCCATATATGACTCTGCGACCCTATAGATGGCAGCCCACCAGGCTCTTCTGTCCCTGGGATTCTCCAGGCAAGAATACTGAAGTGGGTTGCCATTTCCTTCTCCAACGCATGCATGCATGCTAAGTCACTTCAGTCGTGTCTGACTCTGTGCAACCCTATGGACAGCAGCCTGCCAGGCTCCTCTGTCCACGGGATTCTCCAGACAAGATACTGGAGTGGATCACCATTCCCTTCTCCATGATCACATACTATCTAAGTATAAAAATTTTAGTGACAAAATTTCTCTGTACTTTTATATTTGTATTTTATGAAAAGGCCTAAGGTCAGTTTGTTTCAAAGTTTGTAAGTTTTGTTATCTATTTGGCTGAACCGCACTGACTCCATCTTGTCAGCTCTATCTCAGGCCAGCAGTCCTATCCTCTCCCCTTTCTATATGATTGAATTTTAGCCTACTCCCAGACTGTGCCCAAGCCAGATAAGTTCTCGTCAACTCTTCCTCTTGCCTTTGTCTGATATGAAAACTGGGAAAGTGCGTTTTGCTGATGCAGATGGTTAATAGTCATGAGACCCCTGGGAGGAGAAAACCCCAGGTTCCCAGCAGTGTGGATTTACTTTCCCCTTTCCCAGCAGTGTGGATTTACTTTCCCCTAGTAGTCAGATTCTATTTTTATCTTTGCTCATTTAAATCCCTTACTGGAGAAGGGAATGGCAAACCACTTCAGTATTCTTGCCTTGAGAACCCCGTGAACAGTACGAAAAGGCAAAATGATAGGACACTGAAAGATGAACTCTCTAGGTTGGTAGGTGCCCAGTATGCTACTGGAGAATTGGAAAGGACCCTGATGCTGGGAAAGATTGGGGGCAGGAGGAGAAGGGGACGACAGAGGATGAGATGGTTGAATGGCATCATCGACTCAATGGACATGAGTTTGGGTGGACTTTGGGAATTGGTGATGGACAGGGAGGCCTGGCGTACTGCGGTTCAAGGGGTCGCAGAGTCGGACACGACAGAGTGACTGAACTGATCGATACCCCTTTTGGCTCTGCAGAGCACAGCTGTGAATGCCTCTGAATCACTGTTGCCTGATTCCCCATAAGTTACCCATAATAAACTTCATAAGTGCACTCCATTTTTCAAGTCTTAAAGTTCCTTCTCAGCTCAGAGGATATTATTCAATATCTCTGCCTCCCAACAATATATCATGATTTTCATTTCATGTAAGTTTGTATTATTGCCCTTTCAAAATATATATTTTAGGTTTATGTTCTATCTCTTCCCCTCTTCAAAAATTTTCCTTTCCCCAGAAGTTTTTTTTTTTTTCCTCAGTATTTTTGTTGTATATATTTTTTCTAGTTTTTATCAAGAATACCACTTGAGGAAGTTGAAATGGTTTTATCTTTTAGTTGAATAATTTCCCCTGAATTATTTTTCTTTCATTGTTTCCATTTTATCTGTTCACTGCCTGTGTCTTCCCTGCAGTTTCTCCTTTTAATGTCTCTTTTTCTGTGGTTTAATTGTATTTTCCTTGATGTTTTTAGTCACAGCTGAATTTATAGCACATGGTACAATGCCTGCTGCATAATAAATTTCTACAAGCATTTGTTGAACATATTAAGAATAAAGGAAAAGACAAAAACTTTCTTGTTTCTTTGTCCTCCCCTATTCATGTTAGTGGTTAGTGAAAGGAATCTCATTTTCATTCATTGTATGTGTTTAGTTTATCAACCAAGCAGAATAAGCAGGACTGTTTTCCATTTAGTAAAACAGTTATTGATAGTGTAGTCTGCATATATTCTCTAGGCCATAATACATGCTCATTAAAATTGTAGGCTTTGTCTAGAAATGGATCTGATTTTAGGTCACAGTGTTGCTGTGTACTAACTGGGAGAGTGTCGTAGAAAGATCATGTTGTTTTTTCATGACTCCAGCACTTGATCATGGTGTCTCTCACAGAGTAGGTCCTCAATTTTCAGAATGTTTGTTGGATGAATAAATTTACAAACTTATGGATGTAGTCATCTTTAAATTTCTTAGAAATATTATAATTAATAAATTCATACATGATAAAATACCATAATATCTATCAAAATTACAAGCAAGTCTTTGTGTTTAAATGATATTTAAAGTGAGGTATCAGTTAAGTTCAGCAGTCACTCAGTTGTGTCCGACTCTTTGCGACCCCATGAATCGCAGCACGCCAGGCCTCCCTGTCCATCACCAACTCCTGGAGTTCACTCAGACTCCCATCCATTGAGTCAGTGATGCCATCCAGCCATCTCATCCTCGGTCGTTCCCCTTCTCCTTCTGCCCCCAATCCCTCCCAGCATCAGAGTCTTTTCCAATGAGTCAACTCTTCGCATGGGGTGGCCAAAGTATTGGAGTTTCAGCTTTAGCATCATTCCTTCCAAAGAAATCCCAGGATTGATCTCCTTCAGAATGGATTGGTTGGATCTCCTTGCAGTCCAAGGGACTCTCAAGAGTCTTCTCCATTACCATCTTTCATTTCATGGCTGCAGTCACCATCTGCAGTGATTTTGGAGCCCCAAAAAATAAAGTCTGACACTGTTTCCACTGTTTCCCCATCTATTTCCCATGAAGTGATGGGACCAGATGCCATGATGTTTGTTTTCTGAATGTTGAGCTTTAAGGTCACTTTTTCACTCTCCTCTTTCACTTTCATCAAGAGGCTTTTTAGTTCCTCTTCACTTTCTGCCATAAGGGTGGTGTCATCTGCGTATCTGAGGTTATTGATAGTTCTCCCAGCAATCTTGATTCCAGCTTGTGCTTCTTCCAGTCCAGTGTTTCTCATGATGTACTCTGCATATAAGTTAAAGAAGCAGAGTGACAATATACAGCCTTGACATACTCCTTTTCCTATTTGAAACCAGTCTGTTGTTCCATGTCCAGTTCTAACTGTTGCTTCCTGACCTGCATAAAGATTTCTCAAGAGGCAAGTCAGGTCATCTGGTAGTCCCATCTCTCTCAGAATTTTCCACAGTTTATTGTGATCTGGTGAGGTATAACTGTCCATTAATTTCAAAAAGTATTATCCACTACTTGGTTATGTTTGTTCAGTGACATAGGAAAAGAATGGCATTATTTCTTCAGATGGCTGAATGTCAGATGTGTGTTAGAGTTTGAAATGTACGTGGAGTATAGGAAGCTACCCCAGAGTTGACCCAAACCCAGTTAATGATATCCAAGTAGCCAGAAAGCTTACAATGAAGTAATTCTTTATGTAACTTGGGACTGCAAGGTGAAAAAAATCTGATTAAAATAGTCTCTGCTGCTGCTGCTGCTGCTAAGTCACTTCAGTCGTGTCCAACCCTGTGTGACCCCATAGACAGCAGCCCACCAGGCTACCCCATCTCTGGGATTCTCCAGGCAAGAACACTGGAGTGGGTTGCCATTCCTTCTGCGATGCATGAAAGTGAAAAGTGAAAGTGAAGTCACTGAGTCGTGTCCAACTCTCAGTGACCCCATGGACTGCAGCCCACCAGGCTCCTCCATTCATGGGATTTTCAGAGGACAGCAAATCATCCTTCCTGAACTACCTTTTTTAATTTTTTTAATTAGTGATAAAAAAGCAATTTTTTTTTTTTTACAAATTTCAGTTTGCTGTCACAGTAATAGATATTTTAAGCCAGCTTCTATCAGTATTTTGGTGAATGGATAAGCTATTTAATCAGGCAAGAATGACTTGTATTATTTTTTAAAAGAAGGAAAACTTGAGGAAAAATGCAAGCATAAAAGAATTCTAGAATTTTACTTTTTATTTATTAAGCAGAGTCCAAAAGAAGTGTGTGTACGTGGGTTTATATTGAAATATGTTCAGTCAGGCATTGTTTGCATTTTGAAAAATTAGAACATAAATGTCCACAAATAAATTGTGATGCATTCATATGATGAAATAATATAAAATAATGCAAGGTTAGATATGGCAGTTACTATATAAAAACCTATTGTAATTTACATATTGTTAAAAATATTTGCTCACCCTCCTTCCACACCCTAGACCCACTGATACCAGGCTTGACTGAAGGATTTACATAGGGCAATGAAATGTCAGCAGAAGAGATGACTGTCACGTTTTTACACAAATATTCATTTTCCATGGTTTTTCTTCCCTGTGCTATGATACATGCAGTGTCCCAGGTGGTAACTGTCCCATCATTGTGGTCTCACAGTGGGGAGTGATGGAGTCATGGAACCAAATAGCTATTCAGTCCTCTTGGTTGCATAATGAGATTAAACCTTGTTGGAAGTCACTAGGGTTTTTGAGTCATTTGTTATTGTCAACAGCATAACTTTGAGGTGACACTGAGAGTAAGTCCATCATCTTGATATAGTTTATATTATTAACATTCTATATCCTCAATGTAAATCCATCTGCTTGTGACTTTGTCATACATCTTTTCAGTTTAAGTCAGGAACCATTTTGCTGTTTGAAAGTGTGTAAATTCAGATATAGTATATAAAGGCACTCCAGCGATGTGCTATTTCTCATTAAAAAAAAAAGACATTTTACCTATCTACTCTCCTAATTGTCTGCCCTTCTTCACCTACTGATCCACCTATATGGATAGATATGAAACAGACAGAAAACTATGAGTGAGATGGTTAGGAGTGAGGGGGCAGAAGGAGGAGGGAAAATGATTCTTACTTCATATGAATATAAATTAACTTATTCTTTATAAAAATAGTAGCACAAATTTTGGTGATGATTTCACAAATGGATGCTTATCTCCAAGCTTATCAAATAGTAGACAATATTATAGCTTTTTATATGTCTAAAATAATAACAAAGCTAAGGAAAGAAAATAGCAAATATGGATATATAATGCATATATAATATAAATTTAAAAATAAAAATAGGCTAACTTAAAATGCTGTAATTTATCTTTACTCCTGTAAATATCATCATGAATTTCAGAAGTATTTTTTTTTAGTTTTTGATTTTTTAAGGGTGGCTATGATTTTTCCTGTGGTCATGTATGGATGTGAGAGTTGGACTGTGAAGAAGGCTGAGCGCCGAAGAATTGATGCGTTTGAACTGTGGTGTTGGAGAAGACTCTTGAGAGTCCCTTGGACTGCAAGGAGATCCAACCAGTCCATTCTGAAAGAGATCAGCCCTGGGATTTCTTTGGAAGGAATGATGCTAAAGCTGAAGCTCCAGTACTTTGGCCACCTCATGCAAAGGGTTGACTCATTGGAAAAGACCCTGATGCTAGGAGGGATTGGGGGCAGGAGGAGAAGGGGACGACAGAGGATGAGATGGCTGGATGATGTCACTGACTCAATGGACGTGAGTCTGAGTGAACTCCGGGAGTTGGTGATGGACAGGGAGGCCTGGTGTGCTGCGATTCATGGGGTTGCAGAGTCGGACACGACTGAGCGACTGAATTGAATTGAATTTTTTATGTTTGTGATTTTCTTCACAATTTGTAAAGGTACCAGTTATATATGTGTGTGTGTGTGTGTGTGTGTGTGTACATATATATATGAAAGAAATAATAAAAATATATATGAAAATCTGGATTTTATCTCTTGCTTGACATTTAAATGCATGCTACTGAAATGAAGTAGAGTTTTAAAAAAATGTTTTGTTTTTTTTTTTAATGAGAATGGCTAAATATACTAAAAGGAAAAGAAAATGAGCTACATTTCATTTTTATGCTATAGTATTTCATGACTACACTCTGACAAGTGAAATATGCTTATTTAGAGACATCTAAAAACCTGCAGTAATTTTTCTAGGCTTTTTATTCACTTTATTTTTGGTAGAGATGAAATGCCTGACCTTCTTTTGACTTTAAATGTTAATACTCATAGTTTATAAATATTACAAAGTGAAGCCACTCAGTTGTGTCCAACTCTTTGTGACCCAAGGACTGTAGCCCTCCAAGCTCCTCTGTCCATGGGATTCTCCAGGCAAGAATACTGGAGTGGGTTGCCATTTCCTTTTCTACAAACACATCTCTAAACCAAAGAAATCCATTAAGATGGATTTTAAATGGATTTCCTTCAAGGAGATAGCATTAGAAGTCTTTTTTACCTCTTGTTTTGAAACAGAGTCAGGAGCTAATGTTTTTCTCTAAAGTTATATTGTAGGACAGAGATTAACTTTTCCCCTGTATAACTCTGGACATCTCAGGAGATTAGATGAATTTTAGAACAACAGATTTTAATTTTAAATGGGGGGAGCTTTCCAAAATCCAGTTAAAAAATTTAGAATTAGGAAACAAAGAGGAAATTAATGTCTAATAAATCTTTAAATATTTACCTCTTCCTCTGCTTCTTAGCTAAAGAACTTTGGATTTAAGTAGATCTTGCTTTTAATTCTGGTTTGGTTGCTTTCTAGATGCAGGACCTTGGATGAATCAGTTAATTTTATCTGAAGCTGTGTTCTCTCTGATTTATAAAAGGGAATGGCAATGATTTATAAAAGGGAATTTTCACTGGCTCAGGAAACATTAAATACAATAATGTACATCCAGTGCTTAGCACAGTATGAGATTAAATACTGGTGTCCCACACAGGGGAGGCTTTGCCTGCTTTATAAAAATGTGTATTTGTATGTAGGCAAACAGATGACACTTAGCTCTTCTTGAGAGCTTGACCATCTAAAGCACACAATAGAGCTAACAGGGAGGTAACTTGAGTTGTGCCACACTTCTCTGTCTCCAAATATTGCAAATGAAAAGAATCGCCTAAGGCTCTTGCCAACAATGCAGATGCCTAGACCCCACCTCAGAAATTCTGATAGGGAGGGTCTGTCATCAAAAGCGAGGATGGAATCTAGTCATCCAAGTTTTAGCAACTATCCTCTTGTTTGAGGAAGGCAGGCTGAGGCAGGTCAGTTTAGTCGCTCAGTCGTTTCCAACTCTTTGCAGACTACCTCATGGACTGCAGCATGCTAAGCTTCCCTGTCCATCACCAACTCCCGGAGTTTGCTCAAACTCATGTCCATAGAGTCAGTGATACCATGCAACCATCTCATCCTCTGCCATCCCCTTCTCCTCCAGCCTTCAATCTTTCCCAGCATCAGAGTCTTTTCCAAGGAGTCAGTTCTTCGCATCAGGTGGCCACAGTATTGGAGTTTCAGCTTAAGCATCAGTCCTTCTAATGAACATTCAGGACTGATTGAGGCAGGTAGTCCCCCTTCAAAGAATCTGACTTCATTTCTACAAGTGAATTTGGTTTTATAACTTGTAGCTCTTTCAAAACAACACCAAGACTTTAGTCTGAGATAAGGTTGTCTACCTACAGGCTAGTCTAGGATCCTTGTGCTTATATTCAAATAGGGGTCAGTTTCTCAAGGAATAAATTCATATAGGAAGGATATCCCCTCAGGGATTCTATTTAGTCATTGTTTTTAGGTTAAAAAAAAGCACTTCTCACTCTGATCTGTTTCTATGGAATTACACCTGGTTACAACACATTTTCATTAGCCTGTTTTAATGTGTTTGAAAAACGCCCCCACCTAACTCCTGATAAGTAGAATTGGTTACTGTGACAGCAACCTCTTTCCTCCCTTTACAGGTCATCTCTGCATCAAAATGATACTGTTCACTTCTCCGGTATCATAACCTTTGAGCTTTAATGGGTATAATCGGTCAGCTTGGCTTCACAATGACTCACGTGATATTTTGTCCGTGTCACTTGGACTGACCTCTCCTTTTACACTAATGGACTCTTCACAACCTCTGCTGAGATCACCTTTGCTGTTCTTTCATGCTTTGAATTAACTTAGCTAGCATGGCACCCCACTCCATGGCACTCCACTGTCTGGAAAATCCCATGGACGGAGGAGCCCGGTAGGCTGCAGTCCATGGGGTCGCTAAAAGTCAGACTGGACTGAGCGACTTCGCTTTCACTTTTCACTTTCATGCATTGGAGAAGGAAATGGCAATCCACTCCAGTGTTCTTGCCTGGAGAATCCCAGGGACAGGGGAGCCTGGTGGGCTGCCATCTCTGGGGTCGCACAGAGTCGGACACGACTGAAGCGACGCAGCAGCAGCAGCAGCAGCAGCAGCATTCGCAGCAGCTGCTAACTGATCACATCACGATGTAAGCTTGTCCTCTAGTGGCAGCTCCTAAAATTGCGCCTGCAGAGCTTTGGTTCTGCCTTCACTCATGAGAGATGTTCAGTTCAGTAGCTCAGTCCTGTCCAACTCTTTGCAACGATATGGACTACAGCACGTCAGGCCTCCCTGTCCATCACCAATTACTGTAGTTAAATCAGATTCACGTCCATTGAGTCGGTGATGCCATCCAACAATTTCATCCTCTGTCATCCCCGTCCCCTCTCCCTTTCGATCTTTCTCAGCACCAGGGTCTTTTCCAAAGAGTCAGTTCTTCTCATGAGGTGGCCAAAGTATTGGAGTTTGAGCTTCAGCATCAGTCCTTTCAATGAATATTCAGGACTGATCTCCTCTAGGATGGCCTGGTTGGATCTCCTTGCAGTCCAAGAGACTCTCAAAAGCATCAATTATTCTTCGGTGCTCAGCTTTCTTTATGCCCAACTGTCACATCCATATATAACCACTGGAAAAACCATAGCTTTGACTAGAGAGACCTTTGTTGGCAAAGTAATGTCTCTGCTTTTTAATATGCTCTCTAGGTTGGTCGTAGCTCTTCTTCAAAGAAGCAAGTGTCTTTTAATTTCATGGCTGCAATCACCATCTGCAGTGATTTTGGAGCCCAAGAAAATAAAGTCTGACACTGTTTCCATTGTTTCCCCATCTATTTCCCATGAAGTGTTGGGACCAGATGCCATGATCTTCGTTTTCTGAATGTTGAGCTTTAAGCCAACTTTTTCACTCTCCTCTTTCACTTTCATCAAGAGGCTCTTTAGTTCTTCTTCACTTAATGCCATAAGGGTGATGTCATCTGCATATCTGAGGTTATTGATATTTCTGCTAGCAATCTTGATTCCAGCTTCTGCTTCATCCAGGCCAGCATTTCTCATAATGTACACTGCATATAAGTTAAATAAGCAGAGTGACAATATGTAGCCTTGACATACTCCTTTCCTGATTTGGAACCAGTCTGTTGTTCCATGTCCAGTTCTAACTGTTGCTTCCTGGCCTGTATACAGATTTCTCAAGAGGCAGGTCAGGTGGTCTGGTATTCCCATTTCTTGAAGAATTCCATGTCTCCGCCGGAGACTCCAGGACACTCACGGGCAAGCCTGGGTCAGCCTCTTGTGGTGTCTCTGCTCCTTTCTCCTGGTGCACACAAGGTTCTTTTTGTGCCCTCCAAGAGTCTATTTCCCCAGTCTTGTGTAAGTTCTGGGAGCTCTATGGAGGGGTTAATGGCGACCTCCTCCACGAGGGCTTATGCCGTACCCAAGTCTGCTGCACCCAGAGCCCCTGCCCCTGCGGCAGGCCACTGATGACCCGTACCTCCACAGAAGACACTGAAACACAGTTCTGTCTCAGTCTCTGTGGGGGCCCTCTGGGTCCTGGTGCACACAAGGTTTGTTTGCGCCCTCTGAGCACCTCTGGCGGGTATAGGATTTGATTCTAAATGCAGTTTCCTCTTCCTACCATCTTGCTTGGGCTTCTTCTTTGCCCTTAGATGTGGGGTATCTCCCCAAAGTTGCTCCAGTGCCGCACAGCTGCATGAGAGATGGGACTGGAACAATCAGAGATAAATCCGCACCAAAAATAGATGTCTCAGCCCTGGGATATCTTTGGAAGGAATGATGCTAAAGCTGAAACTCCAGTACTTTGGCCACCTCATGTGAAGAGTTGACTCATTGGAAAAGACCCTGATGCTGGGAGGGATTGGGGGCAGGAGGAGAAGGGGACGACAGAGGATGAGATGGCTGGATGGCATCACTGACTTGATGGACGTGAGTCTGAATGAACTCCGGGAGTTGGTGATGGACAGGGAGGCCTGGCGTGCTGCGATTCATGGGGTTATAAAGAGTTGGACATGACTGAGGTACTGAACTGAACTGGGCATGCTATGTCTCCTTAGTCATGTCCCACTCTTTGTGACCCCATGAACTGTAGCCTGCCTGGCTCCTCTGTCCATGAGATTTTCCAGGCAAGAATACTGGAGTGGATTGCTGTTTCCTCCTCCAGGGGATCCTCCCGACCCAGACACACTTATGTCTCCTGCGTTGGGAGGCAGTTCCTTTGCCACTAGTGCCATCTGGGAAGCCCAAGTGTCTCTCAATTTCACTAAATAATACTTTTATTTGTATGAGAATTTCTCTCATAGTATTATTTTGGATGTGCTGACACAAATAGATTTTCAGTAAAAATAGGCAGTTATTAAGAATTGCCTTGTATGTGTTTGTTGTTTGGTCACTAAGTCATGTCCAACTCTTTGAAACCCCATGGACTGCAGTGCTCCAAGATTCTCTGTCCTTAACCATCTCCTGGAGTTTGCTCAAATTCATGTCCATTGAGTCAGTGATGCTGTCTTTAGGAAAGGACTGTTTCCCATCATATAAATTGAGGAGGAGGTGACTGGCGGAGGTGACTTTCAAGGTGGAGTTTGAATTGTTCATACTGTATCTAGACTTTTATATTAAGGAATTAGTTTGATCTCAGGATATCTGAATTCTTGTCTCATCATCTCTCTACTCTGTTAAAAACTTTTCATTAGATCCTTGTTGCCAATACATTATAACATAAAATCCTTCACTTCAATTCAGTTCAGTGGCTCAGTTGTTCCAACTCTTTGTAACCCCATGAACTGAAGCATGCCAGGCATCCCTGTCCATCACCAACTCCTGGAGTCCACCCAAACTTATGTCCATCAAGTAGGTTATGCCATCCAACCATCTCATCCTCTGTCATCCCTTTCTCCTCCTGCCCTCAATCTTTCCCAGCATCAGGGTCTTTTCAAATGAGTCAGCTCTTCACATCAGGTGGCCAAAGTACTGGAGTTTCAGCTTCAACATCAGTCCTTCCAATGAACACCCAGGACTGATCTCCTTTAGGATGGACTGGTTGGATCTCCTTGCAGTCCAAGGGACTCTCAAGAGTCTTCTCCAACACCACAGTTCAAAAGCATCAATTCTTTGGTGCTCAGCTTTCTTCACAGTCCAACTCTCACATCCATACATGACCACTGGGAAAACCATAGCCTTGACTAGACAGACCTTGTTTGGTTATAACTTTTCTTCCGAGGAGTAGGCGTCTTTTAATTCATGGCTGCAATCAATATCTGCAGTGATTTTGGAGCCTAGAAAAATAAAGTCTGACACTGTTTCCACTGTTTCCCCATCTATTTCCCATGAAGCGGTGGGACTGGATGCCATGATCTTCGTTTTCTGAATGTTGAGCTTTAAACTAACTTTTTCACTCTCCTCTTTCACTTTCAGCAAGAGGCTTTTTAGTTCCTCTTCACTTTCTGCCATAAGGGTGGTGTCATCTGCATGTCTGAAGTTATTGATATCTCTCCTGGCAATCTTGATTCCAGCTTGTCCTTCCTCCAGGCCAGCATTTCTCATGATGTACTCTGCATATAAGTCAAATAATCGGGGTGACAATATACAGCCTTGACATACTCCTTTCCCTATTTGGAACCAGTCTGTTTCACATCCAGTTCTAACTGTTGCTTCCGACCTGCATACAGGTTTCTCAAGAGGCAGGTCAGGTGGTCTGGTATTCCCATCTCTTCAAGAATTTTCCACAGTTTATTGTGATCCACACAGTCAAAGGCTTTGGCATAGTCAATAAAGCAGCAAAAGATGTTTTTCTGGAACTCTCTTGCTTTTTCCATGATCCAGTGGATGTTGGCAATTTGATCTCTGGCTCCTCTGTTTCTTCTAAAACCAGCTTGAACCTCTGGAAGTTCATGGTTCACGTATTGCTGAATCCTTAGAACAACATAAATTAGGCTTTCATAATTTTGGCTGAAATAACCTTTAAAAATCTTTTGCTACTCATTCATTTTGTATCCTAAGATTCTAGCCAAATCAAATTACATGTATCTAAACAAGCTCAGGTGGGGCTAGAGGTAAAGAACTTGCCTGCCAGTGCAGGAGATGTAAGAGACTTGGTTTCAATCACGGGGTTAGGAAGATCCCCTGGAGGAGGAATTGGCCACCCACTCCAGTACTCTTGACTGAAAAATCCCATGGACAGAGGAGCCTGGCAGGCCATAGTTTATAGGGTTGCAAAGAATTGGAAATGATTGAAGTGACATAGCACACAGACAAACTATATCCATTCATATTTCTATGCTTTTCCACATCCTGTCCTTCTACTAGAAAGGTCTTTCTTCCTTTCTTCTTCATCCTTCTTCAGAGGCTTGTCCAAACACAGAATTCCTTCTTCTTGACTTAAATATTATCTTCTCTGTGAAACTATTCTAATTTTTCCTTTTTCTAATCCTGCCTTGAAAATTCTACTATATCATCACTTAATATAATAGACTGAGGTTTTAAGAAAATTTTTAAAGCCTGATAGTGTGCCTGTGATCAAAACATATTCAGGTAATGAATTTCTATGAAAAAAAGAATGATTCTCTGTTGGCTCAGATGGTAAAGATTCTCCCTGCAGTGCAGGAGACCTGGGTTTCATCCCTGGGTCAGGAAGATCCCCTGGAGAAGGGAATGGCAACCCATTCCAGTATTCTTGCTGGAGAATTCCATGGGCAACGAAGCCTGGAGAGCTACAGTCCATGGAGTCGCAAAGAGTTGGACTTCACTGAGTGATTAACACTTTCACTTTTTTTCACTTTAATAGGTAATGGCCACCCACTCCAGTGTTCTTGCCTGGAGAATCCCAGGGACAGGGGAGCCTGGTGGGCTGCCATCTATGGGGTCACACAGAGTCGGATACGACTGAAGTGACTTAGCAGCAGCAAGCCTCAATGAGTTTCCAAGTATAAACTAGTAGATATACTGTGAATACCTACCTATGGTTTTCCTTCTAAGACATTGCTGGGGGAATCTGTCATTACTGTAGTCCAGCATCCATTCCCAGTCATTTTAGTAATGACTTCCAATCATGTGTTGTAGTAATGACTCCCAGATTCTCTTTCTGTACTTCCATGAATTCCCATTGGCATCCAGTGATGCGGCTGCTGCTGCTAAGTTGCTTCAGTTGTGTCCGACTCCTAGTGACCCCATGGACTGTAGCCTACCAGGCTTCTCCATCACTGGATTTTTCCAGGCAAGAGTATTGGAGTGGGATGCCATTGCCTTCTCGTCCAGTGATGCTGACACCATTTAATTCTTCCATTAGTAAGCATGTGGTTTAGATCTGACTAATGAGAGTACCACATTCTTCTGGCCTTAGTGACTGACTCAAGGATAACCAACATTAAGACACTGCTAATCCTTCTGAAAAACAAAAGGGAAAAAGTAGAAGCAGTGACAGATTTTATTTTCTCAGATTCCAGAATCACTGTTCAGTTCAGTTCAGTTCAGTTGCTCAGTTGTGTTCGACTCTTTGCGACCCCATGAATCGCAGCACACCAGGCCTCCCTGTCCATCACCAACTCCCAGAGTTCACTCAGACTCATGTCCATTGAGTAAGTGATGCCATCCAGCCATCTCATCCTCGGTCGTCCCCTTCTCCTCCTGCCCCCAATCCCTCCCAGCATCAGGGTCTTTTCCAATGAGTCAACTCTTCGCATGAGGTTGCCAAAGTACTGGAA
>SJXQ01008137.1:5040-46781 GCA_006408695.1 Aepyceros melampus
CCAAGGACGCAGCATCAGCACCCTCCTCACAAGACGTGGCTCATGGCCTGTGGCGGAGAGATCAACACAACAGCGTTTAATTCAGCTGCACGACCTGTGCCTTTAAGCCATTAAGATACCTCAATCCCAGCTTCTCTTGAAATAACAGATGTTCATATCAGACCCCAAAAAGGGCAGCCCGAGTCATAGGTGCCCAGGTTCTGAAGAGTCTGCCTCGGATGAGCGTCTTTGTGGGGCCCAAAGCTTGAAAGTAACATATGCTTTGCTGACGAGTCTTTAGGCTTTCGACACGAACCTTGGAGGTGCCGGGCACGCCGCTATGCACAGCAATCCTCTTGCTTTCCAAACGGTAGAATCCAGGGGCACAAATTATTTTCTACTCAGCTAAGAATATCCTGGTCATTCCAGATAAATATGGCAAGCGGCAGAGCATGAAGTTTTCTAATTTGACTTAATCCTAATAAAACTTTGTTATAAAGTACGATTGTGTTCGCTAGTACATTATTTTAAAACGTCCTTTACTGTCCTGGGGCTTCCCTTGTAGCTCAGTCGGTTTACCGACTGCAATGCAGGAGACCCAGGTTTGATTCCTGGATCTCCAGGGAACATCCCCTGGAGAAAGAAATGGAAATCCACTCTAGTGTTCTTGCCTGGAGAATCCCCATGGACAGAGGAGCAGTCCATGGGGTCGCAAGAGCCGGCCACGACTTAGTGACTAAGCCACCATCCACTGTCCTTGCTAACTGGCAGAGCTAAGCCCTTATTCTTGAAGTGCCAGGTGAAAGGTGATGCAAGGGAGATGCAGGCATCCTCTGGCCAGGAAGAGTCATGGGAGTTTCTGGCCAAGTCAATGATGCATGCAGAGAGCGTGGAGCAGGGAGGACATAAGGGAAGGTGGGATTAGACAGACGGGAGCACCTCCTCCTTTCATAGGACAGGGGACCAGAAACCAAAAAGAGCTCCAAAAATAGGGGAGGAAGGACTAGAGGAGAAAGGGCCAAAGGAAGGGCAAAGAGAAAGGCGGTCTTAACTTCTGCCTTTAACGTGTGAAAGGAAGGGACAGGAACTCATATTTTGTTTCTTTCCCTTTGCATAGTAAAAGACACACTAAGGAAAGAGAAGATCCCCCCGAAACAGACAAATGTGAGTGGGGACAGAAGTGCAGAGGAGGAAGAGAAATATAACATGCTGGATAGAAATGAGGTGGGGTGAAGAAGGAAAGATACATGTCTAACCCAGCACCAACTTGCTAAGATGGCAGAGTAAAAATAGCCTCCTAGCCACAGGCAAAGCTCTCTTCTGCTTGGAAAAAGAATCTTTTTTCCAGCTAAACATCCTGAACCATTACCCACAAGGAGATTGTGCATGTGTGCCCAATCGTGTCTGACTCTGCAACCCTGTGGACTGTAGCCCCACCAGGCTCCTCTGACCATGGAATTTCCCAGGCAAGAATACTGGAGTGGGTTGCCATTTCCTTCTCCAGGGGATCTTCCCAACCCAGGGATTGAAACTGTGTCTCCTGCGTTGGCAGGCAGATTCTTTACCACTGTGCCACCTGGGAAGCCCCACAAGAAGATTGAGGGCTTCTTAATCTGGGCTGGACCACTTATCCCAGTGACTCCAGGTAGGTATGATATTGGGAGTTTGAGGAAATTGTGTCCCACCCAATAAGACAGAGTTCTAGCTTCAAGATGTAATAACCAGCCTCTTTCCCTCTGAGTCAGCCCAAGAACAGAACAGAGGCTAACTGGTGAACCAGTTAGCAATTTATAAACCCCAAATTCCCTCTTTTCCTCTGTTGTGAAGAATAATAATTTATGATCTTCAGAAATACTCTGTGCTTTGATTAGCAGCATCAGGGTTATGCAATTCAAGCCTATTATTTACTGCCAGTTTCTAATGAATAATAAAGGCAAAGAAGCTTTATTCAAACCACTAATGCTTGCATTCATTATTAGAGCTTTAAGCAGCACCCTAATTAATTAGCTTATGGTTCTTCTTTGAACTTCTTACCATATATACGTCACACATATACACACACGCGTGCACACACACAGTAGCTCTCATTGTCAGGGTCCCAGCTAACACCTCTGTTCTGTTGTGAAGAATAATAATTTATGATCTTC
Organism: Aepyceros melampus; assembly: GCA_006408695.1. Lineage (NCBI taxonomy): Eukaryota > Metazoa > Chordata > Mammalia > Artiodactyla > Bovidae > Aepyceros > Aepyceros melampus. The sequence goes on from SJXQ01008137.1 coordinate 7,167, forward strand.
AGAAATACTCTGTGCTTTGATTAGCAGCATCAGGGTTATGCAATTCAAGCCTATTATTTACTGCCAGTTTCTAATGAATAATAAAGGCAAAGGAGCTTTGTTCAAACCACTAATGCTTGCATTCATTATTAGAGCTTTAAGCAGCACCCTAATTAATTAGCTTATGGTTCTTCTTTGAACTTCTTACCATATATACGTCACACATATACACACACGCGTGCACACACACAGTAGCTCTCATTGTCAGGGTCCCAGCTAACACCTCTGTAGTTTTCTGCCTGGTACTCAGCACATGTCTGAACAAGTTTGAAGCCCAGTGGCAAATGCTGTCATGGTCTTCATTCATAAAGTTTCTAGAAACTTTTTGGAGGACAACTTAATGGTATAAATCAAAGCTGAAAATTCAAATACCCTTTGATCCACCAGTTTTATGGGCAAAATTTTGATTCCACATATTTGAGGATTTTATACATACAAAGGATATTTATTAAAACAAATGAATTGCTACCCTGGTTAAATAAACATTACAGGCATCTCATGAAACAGCATCATATGTACTGATATGGAATGATCTCCAAGATATATTGCTAAACAAAAAGACCAAGGTGCAGGGTAGATGGTGTGCTGCCGTTCTGGAAGGTTAAACAAGAAACTGATAGTATGACTGCCTCTTAAGAATTGAAGAGAGACCTAACAGTTTTGTATCTTTTGGGTTTTGTGCACTGTAGATGCATTATTTATTCAAAATAATAATGAGTAGAAAATTCCTATGAAATAACACAATGAGATGCTGAGCTAACATAGGAAGTAAGGACTGGAAAAGCTATTTTACAACACAGTCTTTGAGACCTTGAGAATACCAAATATAGCATCAATAGTACCAAGAGCTTCTGGTTTATTCATTTGCATCGTTCAACACTTATGGATGCAAACTATATAAAAGGTCTTTAAAATTCAAAGATATGTGACTCAGTCTCATCAAATATCTAGAAGAAGACAGACAGTATAAGGTATCTAGACATATGATAAAGGTATAGTAACAAAAACACTGTAGTATTGGCTCAGAAATAAGCAGAGAATAAGAAAATCTGCTACAAAGGACAGAAACAACTCATGACCTATATTTAGAAACTTAGTTCATAAAAAATGTCACTTCAACTTGGGAGAATAGAGGAATAGACTATTAACCAAAAAACAGTATGGACCAATTTGACATTCAGTATGGAAAAAGGAAGAAAATTAGGTAATACTCTCAACATACACAGAATTAAATTACAAGTAACTTTAAGAGTTAAATGGAAAAAGTAAACCTGCAGAATAACAAAAATATAAATAAAATATGGATATGGATACCGATGGTCTTCCTGAGAAAGGTACAAACCAAAAACAGAGAATGACACATTTGACTCCAGAAAAATATAAAATTTCTTATAATTAAAAACACAACAAGCAAAATTTTTAAATCAAGCAGAGAAAACTACACATATACTTTGTGTGACTAAGGATTATTCTTCAAATTATACAAGAACTCTTACTGATGCATGAGAAAAAAAAATTTCTGATACAAAAATATGTCAAGAGTATGTAAAATCAGATATCCAGACTTCTTCTTTCATGCTTCCCTGTAGAAAAGAAATGCTTGGCATTTATGCATGAGGAGGTATACAAAATGATATTCATTGTGACACAGTTATTACAAAATACTGGCAGAGAAGGGGAATATCCATCAATAGCAGGGGTTAACTAAACTGTATTATACCCATATTCTGCAGCAGTTATACTCTCTGTAGAGATGGACCCATACACATAAACTCACATGGAAATATTTTCAAGATAGATTGTTAGTGAAAAAGTCTGGACTGACTCCCAGCAGACTGATAACAAGAAGAAGAATGAGAATAGAAGAGCTAAATCAAGAGAGCCTTTTGGTTTATCTGCATTACTTTTAATTTTCACAATGATATTATTTTCATATATAATCAGTGCTTGAAGCTTTGGCTTCAAGATGGGGGAAGGCGGTGAAGGTGTGGTCAAGAAAGTTGTCATGGAGGAAATTACATCTGAGGGAGGTCTTGAAAGGTGAGAGTGTTTGACCAACCAGACATGATAGATGCTGAACTGTGGGGCAGGGGTGGGGTGGATCCTGTATTAATATTTCCAGTATCAACAGAATATAGAAAAGGCATTCCAATCAAAGGAGAGAACCTGGGCAGGAGACAGAGGGGTGTGAAGCAGAGGGGTGTGAAGCATTAGAGGAACCATACGTTATTCCACATGGTACTATTCATGTGTTTGAGCACAGAAAAATGGAAGAATAAAAGATAATTCTGGAAATGTAAATCAGACGAAGTAGTCTGAGCCATGATCCTTTGAGAATGGGGAGCTATTGAAATACTGTAAAGAGGGAAGAAAACTACATGTGTTGTAAGGAGATGGAATACCAGGAAGACTGGGTATTGGTGCAATAGCCCAGTTAGGACATTATTATTTCACTGGCCCAGGAAAGAGATGATGAGAGGCTTAACTAAGGCAGAATCCAGGAGGATAGAGAGGAGGCAGCTTCTAGATAGGTTTCAGAACTAGACTCAACAAAGCTGGTAACTGGATGTGGAAGGTGAGGAAGCTGGGGGGCCCAAAAGGACCCCATATTTAAGGTTTAGGTGACAATAGGTTGATGACTCTATTCACAAAGGGTTTTAGGAGGAACAAAGAAAAGCTGATGAATTCAGCTCTGGATATGCTGAGTCTGAGGTTCTCAGGCAGAGCTTCATGGAGCTGTCCAGAGGTTTACAAGAATCTGAAGTTTAAGGAAAAGGCCCAGGCTAGAAGTATGTATTTAGGAGGAGAAGACATGCATCACAGCTTCACTGAAAAGTTTCTCAACTGTCGCACGACCTTCCTCACCTCTTTCTAAGAAAGAGATTCTGACATGCCCTCCTCAACAAAGGACCATGTCAGAGTCTCAAGAGGACAAGCAGATCTTTCCTCAAAAGGCCCCATGGATGATCCTTACTCAATCATTGGGGAGAACATTGGGGAGAACCACTGACAGTAAGAAGAAAGGGACTCAGAGGCTGAAGGATGGACCCGTGAAAAAGTACGCACCCATGAAAAGAGCCCTGGACAAGCCCTCACGGAGAATCCAGGAACCTTGCACACCCACGGGACAGGGAACTAGCTTAGACAAACATTCACTTCTACTGCTACTGTGTTCGTGGTCTTGTACCATGACCCCGCCTCTCCTCAGCTACGACAGTTTCACGAGTCAACATGGCTAGGACATAATCCCCATTCAGTCAAATGTTAATCTAGATCTTGCTGTGGATGCATATTTTCAGATGTGATTAATATCTGCCCTCAGTTGACTGGGCCAGCTAATCTGGGTGGGCCTGCTTCAGTCAGTCAAAGGCCTCACGAGTGGCAAGAAGGTTTCGGAGGAAAAGTTCTGCCTATGACCCCAGTGTCAGCTCATAGCAGAGACTCCCAGACTGGGTACCCTGATAGCCTACTTGCCAAGCTATGTCCCTCCTCACTGGGTCTCTCTACCCTCGCTTTCCCCTCCCCACTCCTTCCAGATTGGAACAGAAGGACAAAGAAGGCTGGAAGAGGAATTTATTTCACAAAATAAAAGAAACAGATAGATTTACCTGATCAATTCAAATGTTTTTGAAAGGAGCACTTCAGAGATTTGTTTCTTATAAGAAACCATACAATATTCTGATTTACACATGATGTTGCCCAATTTCTTACCCCTTCTCCATACATAGCACAGTTCAAGGATCAGTTCAGTTCAGTCGCTCACAGTTCAAGGATAGCTGATGCTTATAGCATGGTCCTGAAGCACAATCTCAAAGTACTTGTGTGATTAGCCAAGAACCCTTCAAGTGTGTTTGTCCTTCAGAGCAGGCAGCAGGTTTGGTGTGGAGGAGGTTGCTAGGAGTAAGACGCCTACCTGTGGAAGCTTCCATATGCTTCCCAAATATTGGCCATCAACCTGTCATTCATTCAGTTTAACAAACATTTATCAGATACTTACAATATCCGGCTGATAATCAAAGTTAGGAATTGCCAGTGTCAGCATCATTAATGGGATCAGTAAAGATGGGACAGATAAGCAATGGTGAGTCCCAGAAAACACATTGATTCAAAGGCTTCTTGCCCATTACATCACCCCTCATGCAGATTGATTCGTTTTAGCAAAGAGTGAGGAGGAAAGAGAAGCTCCAACAAGTCAGGCTAGAGGTAAAGGAGGAAACTGGGCCATACAGAGGTCAGCGTCTCTGCATGTCAGCATTCTCCTCTCTCCCCTGGGAACTGATCAGTGGGAAGCAAACAGCTCAGCAAGGACCAAGTGCAAGAGACCAATTCGAATGCCCCCAACCTCAAGATGTGGCCTAAGCAATGCAGTCACACTGTGGAACTCACCCTTCAGCAACTGAAGATCTCAAGGGAACCCTCGGTTAACCAAAGTCACCAGGCCACCCTCCCTGAAACCGCACTGTCCACTCACCATCTTGCAGATGGCCAGCATTCAGGAGTGCTAATTTATCAGAATTGAACTGAATTCAGTCCTGGGTTGGTTGTACCTGGCATCATGCCTAGAGGGAAAAAGGAAAAGTGTCAAAAGGAAGCAAAGGAAACAAATATTAGTTGATCTTTTGCTATAGGCCTCACTTTTCCATATACAATATCTCATCTCAACCTACAACCACTCTGGGAGCATCACATTTAAACCCCACTTGATGTGTATGGACCTGGGAAACAGGAATGTTAAGTCCTGGCCTTAGATCATGTAGTTGACTCATGGCAGAGGGGAGTTTTGAACCCAGGATCCTATAGTTTCAAAGATCCTGACTTCTTCCCCAGTTATACTGGGCTGCAGGCAGGCTTAGCACAAGACTGTCAACAGATACTAAGAACCCTTGATGTCCCAACATCGGGGGTAGAAAACCAAACAGATGTATCTCAGCTTCATGGAGTTTACGGTGATCAGACAAGGATATTTTTAGTGGGGTTTTTTTTTTTTTTTAGTTTGTTTATTTATTTTTGGCTGCAGTGGGTCTTCATTGCTATGCATGGGCTTTTCCTAGTTGTGTTGAGTGACGGCTTCTCTTGTTGCACAACACAGGCTCTAGGCAGCACGTGGGCTCAGTAGTCGCAGCTTGAGGACTCTAGAGTGCAAACTCAGTAGTTGTGGAGCAGGGGTTTAGCTGCTCCTCGGCATGTGGGATCTTCCCAGACCAGGGATTTTTTTTTTTTTTAGTTTGTTTATTTATTTTTGGCTGCAGTGGGTCTTTATTGCTATGCATGGGCTTTTCCTAGTTGTGTTGAGTGACGGCTTCTCTTGTTGCACAACACAGGCTCTAGGCAGCACGTGGGCTCAGTAGTCGCAGCTTGAGGACTCTAGAGTACAAACTCAGTAGTTGTGGAGCAGGGGTTTAGCTGCTCCTCGGCATGTGGGATCTTCCCAGACCAGGGATGGAACCCATGTCCTCTGCATGGGCAGGCAGATTCTTAATCACTGGACCACTAGGGAAGGCCCAGACAGGAATTATGGTACTGGTTGGACAGCGGATGGACCAGGAGAGCTTTACAAACTCCTCATGCCTGGATCCACCCACTGGATTCTGACTTGACTGGTCTGGGCTGGAGCCTGAACATCAGGATGTCTTAAATCTTCCCAGATGATTCTGATGTGCAGCCAAGGTTGCAACCCACTAGATGAAAGGGACTTTGGAAGTGGTTAGAGATGTCATCCAGTTGCAGAAAATCATCAAAGAGGAAGTGGTGGTTGAGATGGGCAGTAAAAGCTGGCAATGTGGGGGAGACGGTCTAGGGAAAGGGAGGATCAGGGTGAGACGTGACAGCAGGGGACACAGGACCCATCCACGGCATCCCACGTACTGGGGTAACAAGGAAGTACACACTGGCTGAGAGGCAACTGGGAGGTGGTGGGGATACTGCTCTCATTTTGTGTCTAATTCTGAACCCGGGCTATAACTACACACATGGCCAAGACCACTGTCCAGTGAGAACAGCACCAACTCACAAAACCTGTGAATCATCAAGTTCTAAATCCCGAGCAGGCAACACATTTGGGAGCCACAGCTGCTGCCTGAACAAAAGAAAGAATAAAATAACTGCTCCCTTCAAGCCTCCGTGACCGTGCAACGTCATACACCAAATCATTTCAAATTGTCTCCTTTTCATAACACTGGGTCCAAAGATACGAGCTGCATCCAAGCTGGCCTTGGTCCCCAAGTGCATCCTTTTGCTGGTAAAACCTTGACCAAGAGCCAGCCCGGCCCTCACTGTCCCCCACAGTCTGTGCCAGCTAGAAGTGAAGAGATGACTCTATTCAGCCAGCAGAGCCAATTCTTCCTTCCTTCCCTTCTAGGTTTCTGGCTGATCTAATAATTAAAGTGACATAAGACAGACACACAGGAGAAACAAATTTTGTACAGTGGGAGCCTCGTAAAAATATGAGATTCCCGGCAGTCAGGTAATTGAGGTTTAAACACCTTCCTGAGCTAAGGAGAAGGGAGGAGGGACCTGGGCTTCAAAGGGGAAGAAGATAATTCTCAGGAAGATGGCAAGAACCAAGGCTTTGTGCCAGCTAGAAGTGAAGAGATGACTCTATTCAGTCAGCAGAGCCAATTCTTCCTTCCTTCCTTTCTAGGCTTTCTGGCTGATCTAATAATTAAAGTGACATAAGACAAACACACAGGAGAAACAAATTTTGTACAGTGGGAGCCTCGTAAAAATATGAGATTCCTGGCAGTCAGGTAATTGAGGTTTAAACACCTTCCTGAGCTAAGGAGAAGGGAGAAGGGACCTGGGCTTCAAAGGGGAAGAAGATAATTCTCAGGAAGATGGGAAGAACCAAGGCTTGGGAACAAATGTTTTGCCACACCATGCAGATGAGTCTTTTGGATACAAAATTCCCGTCTCCTAATAGCTCTCTTCCTAGTACAGGCCCCTATCTAAATTCTTTTAAGCAGTTAAAGGAGAGGTAAAAAGCTCTTCCTGAATCTGTGTGGAGGCATGGTAAGTTGCTTCAGTCGTGTCCAAACTGGTGGGACCTCATGGACTGTAGCCTGCCAGGCTCCTCTGTCCATGGGATTCTCCAGGCAAGGATATTGGAGTTGCCATTTCCTCCTCCAGGGGATCTTTCCAACCCCGGCTTTGAAACTGCGACTCTTATGTCTCCTGCATTGGCAGGCGGGTCCTTTACCGCTAGTGCCACCTGGGAAGCCCCTTCCTGAGTCTGCTGGGCCCCCATTGTCTTTAGCTGAAAATAATCCTCATGGCAAAGTGGCACCTTCTGGGGTGGCTCATTCTGTCCCCCCATTTCCTGTTCAGCTGGTATGGCTGCCACCCTTAAAGGCCTGCAAGGCTGCTGTTCTTTATTAGGAGAGGAAGAACACCCTCCTGACATCCATCTCAGGAAGGGGTGTCCAGAGCATCACCTCTCAAACTTGCATGTACATTTGAATGCCCTGATGGTGGTAGTTTAGTCACCAAGTTCTGTCTGACTCTTGCGACCCCATGGGCTGTAGCCCTCCAGGTTCTTCTGTCCACGAGATTCTCCAGGCAAGAATACTGGAGTGGATAGCCATTTCCTTCTCCAGGGGGATCTTCCTGACCCAGGAATCAAACCCAGGTCTCCTGCATTGCAGGCAGATTCTTCACCAACTGCGCTGCAAAGGAATGCCCTGAAGACTTGGTTAAATACAGATTCAGATTCCGAAGATCTCAGATGGAGCCAGAGTTTCTGCATCTCCAGCCAACTCCTGGTTGATGCTGATCTGCCAGTCCCTGGACCACACTTTGAGTAGCTGAGGGCTGAAGCAGTGTTTCTCAGGCTTGGGACTCAGTTAACAGACAGTCTTTATCTGTCAAAGGGTCTGCAAGCAGTTTGGCAATTTTCAGAAATAAAGTGACAGAACAATTTGATTCATATGAACTGTGATATTAACTATGATTTTCACAAAAATCCTTCTATTTTTCAAGTTTGTCCACGTCTGGTAAGGGTGGTATTGCTTTTCCCCCTAGTTACTCCTCACTTCACTTTTCAATGATCTAACCCTTGGTTTAGAGGGCACAGCTCAACTTGACTAACATCTCTTCTCCTGTGGGAAAAATGGCTGTGTTTGCCATATATGCATTTCTGTCATCAGTACTGTGTCACCATATCCCAAAAATGGATCGAGGACTCCAAAGTAGTTCATTGGAGCATAAAAGTAGGGATAGAAATAGTTATGTAAATACTGTGATTCAAAATGTTATATATATAGGTAGCAAACAAGACTCAAACGAGAGCTTGGTTCTGTGGTTCCAGCAGCTAACCAGGCAGGTGAGCCCATCAGATGACAACTGCAAGTAAGCAGCACAAAGGGAAAGCATCTGAAGTTCAGTTATCAGGTCACCCTTCCCTCAGAAGACATCATCTTTTACAAAATTTGTCAAAGGAGAGCATAAAGCTCTACCTTTACTTCAGAACACAGAGGGAAACTCCTTTTGCCTTCTATGGAAAACCCTTTTATTTTTAAAAAAAGCAAACACAAAATAATACATTTCAATACAAAATGTGTCCTGGAATGCACCATTTTTTGTACACAATGTGTACTGGAATCCACAATTGACAAATGTGGCCCAAAGCTGAAGAAGAGTTATAAGCCACAGAATCACCATTCAAAGTTGTATGCCCCACAGCAAAAAATGGGTCAAACTATACTTTCACCAAAATATGTATTAAACCAGTTTAATTATAAATACTCTGCTTAGAGGGAAAACAAGAGTAAACATTAGGATGTGATTCTTGAGCTGAAAAGCCTACATGATCTTTGAGTTTGTAAGTGGGCATCTTCAGGTGGGCAATACCACCAATGAAAAGGATATGAATCAGCTCTATGCTTATGTGAAATAAAGTTTTTTTTAAAAATGCCCTGTACGTTTTTATTCTCTTTGTTATTAAAAACCTTTGCTACAGAAAAGACTCTCAGTTTTGAAATGATTATCTTGTACGTGGTGAGGTAGACCAGGAAAGGTGTGCTTGAGTCATGCTACAAAACAGCTACGTGGCAGGGAGGCCTTTGCCAGGCAAATAGAAATGTCCATATACACACCATTCAGAAAGAAACTCAATGGTCACCAGCATTTATTCTACAAATATTAAATGAGTACCTACACTATGTCAGGCACTGTCGCAGGTGCATAGGATCCTGAGTGAACAAAGCAAAGTTTCGTATCCTTCTAAAGCTTACCTTCTAGCAGAAAAAGACAAACTTTAACAGTGACTGTCTGGAAGATGACCAAGGATAGCATCATTATGAGGAGGAAATAGAGCAGTGCAAGGGAGGTCAAGAACACAAAGGGACTTCCTTGGTGGCCCAGTGGCTAAGACTCCACGCTCCCAAGGCAGGGGGCCCAGGTTTGATCCCTGGTCAGGAAACTGGATCCCCCGTGCCGCAACTAAGGATCCTGTGTGCCATAACGAAGATCAAAGACCCTGAGTCCTGCAACTGAGACCCAGCACAGCCGAATAAATAAATAAAATTTTTAAGAAAAGGATGAGGAGGAGCATGGAAGTTGAGGTTTTAAATAGGATGATCAGAGTCAGCCTCTCTGAGAAGGTGGCATTTGAGCAAAGACCATGGAGAGATACCTGAAGGAAGAGAGTTCTAGACTTGTTTAGAATGCTCAAGGAGAGCGGTGAAGTATGTGTGGTGAGAGGAGAGCTAGTGAGGAGGCTTATGGAACTCGAAGTCAGGGAGGAGATGAGTAGGGAGAGGAAGTAGTTCATATGTGTTCTTATAAAAATTTCTGGTCGACCCCTAATGAAATGAGAACCAATGGCAGGGGCAACACATAACCGGCAAAATCTGGCTGCTAAAATGACCATTCCATCTGCTGTGTTGAAAACAGACTTTACGGAGGTAATGACACAAATAAGGTATTTTGGTCAGCTGTTGCTGCATAACAAACAAGTTCAAAAATCTCAGCTATACAAACAGTATGCATTTATTTAGCTCATGTGTCATGAGTCATTGTTGGGGACATCTGTTAATCCAGATTGGATCCAGCTGGGTGGCCCCCCTGGTCTAGCCTGCTGTACCTCCCATCCTTCTCTGGGACCAGAAGGCTAGACCTGGAATTTTCTTTTCATGAGAATCATTGGCATGTAGATAGTATTGTAAGCCATAATCTTGATTTAACAAAAAAGTTACATATCAAATAAAATTGTGGCCACCAAGTGTAGAATTTCTCAATGTGACATGTTAAGCATGAACAGTAAATCCTCTATACTTTGACTCATCAAAACACTCTGTCAAGGAGAAAGGAGTTCACATAGTTTTGCCTTTTTTTTTAATGAATGGTATGATTTTTTTCATTTTATGACCCTGGATTCCAGTAGAAATGCTTTCTATAACTAATCGTTTCAACTGTGTTGCTCAAGGTATTATCACAGTTGCACCTTCCATGTCTTGAACATCCTGAAGCTATCACTTCAGAGCTGAAATGCCATAATTCTTAATATTGAAAATGAAAGATCAGATTTTTAAGAAACAGTTGTGAGGACAACTCCATCCCTGGAAGTAACTATTTGTCTAAACAATTTCTCTAGTCTTCTGATAGAAACATATGGCTTATTAATAGACATATTAAAAACCCTATCTGAATATTACAAAAGAATGTGAAGAAAACTGACAAATAAAACCAAAGAATAAATGAGGAATCCATTCACCATCATCCTCCTTGTTGAAACAACCCTGTTTTCACAGTAGGACTAATTGACAAGCAGGCTGATGGGCACCAAGATGATAATGAGAAAAAGCCCTATAACTTGGGGTTCTTGTCCTTCCTTTTCAGATATTCAGAACTATCTGACAGAGTCACCCTATACGTCCCTCCATTACCAAACACATAATTATGAGTAAGGGTTTTCAAATTTAGGAGAAATACAAACCCAAAAGCAGTAGATTACAGGGCATTTCATTTGTGGCCCAAACTCTCCCCCACTGAATAGATACATTATACAGGTCTGTATATGGATATGGACATATTAGTAAAGGATGGTAGACTATATCATTCTCTTGCTAAGACAAAACCATTGGTTCACATTTCAAATGCATTTTCACTTTCCTTTTTAGAAAAATTGTGTTACCCCTTTTTTCTATGAAAATGGTGGTCCATAGCCATATCAAGTGGCTGCTAGGTTTTCAATACTAAAAGATACATGCCAAGAAGCTGAATATAAACCCAATTTAGTCACTCACCTACCACCTACCTACCACTCACCTACCATCAGGTTATACTAAGTACTTCTGACATAAGCTCAGAAGAAGTAGGAGAGGCTTTCCATTTGAAGGGGAAAAAAGTTATTCCCAATAATTTTCAGTCCACAATACCCGGTGGCGCCAATAAGCCAAACTAGTTATAAGAAAGATGCAATAAGTACAGCCATAAAAACAGTGACCCATCCACATTAAAAAGAAAACACACACACACACAACTCCATTTAACAGCTCAATTGAGAGGACCTCTATAGCCATCACGCTTGCTCCAATGACAGCTCCTGCCTCCAACACCCACTAGACTTGGCCTTCTCCCGTGGCCTGGAAATGACGAGGGAATGGGGAGCTTTCTCTCTCGAGGCGTCAGCATTTCATAAGCACTTATAGTGGCTCTCACCTCAAAAGAGCTCCTGCTCTGAGGGGTGCACTTCTCTCCAGCACATGTAATTAGCCCATTCATGCATCTCCCACAGTGCTCTCATCCTCTGGAGGGAAGCAATCGGAGGTCAAGTTCAAGCGAGGAAGGCAGGTAGCACAGCTGCTGAAGAGGAGAACGAGCCCTCTGTGGAGAGGGGGCTGGACCCCTGAGGGTCTCTGAACAAACACTGATGCCCTGGGAGACAGGACCATCGTTCGAACCTGATGGGCTGTGACTAAAGCATTGACGGGGGTGGGGGTGGAGGAGAGTGCATGATTAGGCAGACTCTCGTGTATTTATTCCTCCCCTTCTGCCTTTCCCAGAAATTCTGAGCCAGATGAGGGCAGAGCCGGTGGTGGTGGGAGAGAAAACAGCAGAGAGGGAGACCCAAAGCTCTAATAGGACCCGCCCCTGAAGGATGTCAGAGTCATTGAGGGTATAGGGAGTGCTGATATTTCAACATAGTAAATGTTAATTAAACACAATTACAAGAAGCCATACCCAACCGCACCTGAAATTTCAGTTGATTGAAGGTGAGCAAGAAATCTGCCTGCCCGCCTAAGCAAGGGCTTCCCAGGTGGTGCTGGTGGTAGAGAACCCGCCTGTCAATACAGGAGACATAGGAGAGCCTGGGTCCACTCGAGGAGGGCATGGCAGCCCACTCCAGTGTTCCTGCCTGGAGAAGCCCATGGACATAGGAGCCTGGCGGGCTGCAGACCATGGGGTCACAGAGAGTCGGGCACGATGAAGCGATTTAGCACGCAGCCAAGCAAAGTTGAGTTAACACAGCCACACAGAGGAGAGGGATGCTGGGACTGAAGTGCCTTCACCAGCTGAGTTGTTCCCCAGTGTTCCATGTGTTTCTCTGTTTTTCTGTTCTAGATAGCTCAGAAACAGGAGGGTTTAGCACTGCTGCAGAACACAGAGAACCAGAGCTCGAATTTCTCAAGTTTTGAAGCTGAATTGCTATGCATTTGAGAGTTCTGATCCAATTTCAACACTTCAGTCCCTTCCCTGTTCAGGAATTTGAGGAAGAAGATCCTGACTCCCTCACAGACACCCTGACTGTGCTCACGAGTCAGTTTCCTGTGAGGAGAGTAGACAGCCCCACTCCAGGGAGAGACAGAACCACACGTGTATAAGACATGAGAGTGACCATAGGACCCAGCAAACATTCAAGAATAGACTTGCCCTCTGAGACACCACCTGTGAAACCCATACATAATGCATGAGTTCAGCCATCTGTGGAAAGAAACCCAGAGACTGTAAATGTGTGACTGAAAAGATTGGGAATATTCAAAACTCCAATCAAGGGGACCAGAGTGTAATTTTCAAGAAACAAAACCAAACTGTAATTGTAATTTAGAAAAATCAATCCTAATCAATGGTATTGTACCCAGTTTAAGCACAGTCTCTGGAACATACAGGGAGTGCTTGGCCTGGAGCACACAGAGGGGAAGCCCAGAGGCCCCCAACACTGACTGTTTATTCAGCCCCATCGGGCTTGATGAGAAAGATCCCAAAGCCAGTATCAGCAAGGAGACATGTCCTGCTATGGTACAGGGTTGACACATCAGGCCTGTCCCTAGAGGAGCCACGATGGGTTTCTGGGGGCCTGTGGGGGCCACCACAGGTGGGGAGAAGCCCCATCCCTGATCCACCCAGAATGGCTCTCCCTTGATAACGTCCACAAACTAGACTTCTCCATTTTTAAAATTTTGTTTGTTTTTAAAACATTTATCTGTTTATTTTTGGCTGTGCTGGCTCTTCGTTGCCCTGCACAGGTTCTCTCTAGTGGCAGCAAGGGGGCGCTTCCCTCTATTGCAGAGTGCGGGCTTCTCTTTGCGGAGGCTTCTCTTGTAGTGGAGCACAGGCTCTAGGGCACCCACTCTTCAGTAGCTGCAGCTCAAGGGCTCCCGACAGGGGCTCAGTAGTTGTGGTACACAGGCTCACTCGCCCCATGGCATGTGGTATCTTCCTGGACCAGGGATCAAACCAGGTCCCCTGCATTGCAAGGTGGATTTTTAATTACTGGACCACCAGGGAAGCCCACATTTTAAACAATTTTTATTGGAGTGTTGATTTACAATATTGTAAATAGTTGATTTACAATATTGCGATAGTTTCTACTGTACAGCAAAGTGATTCAGTTCAGTTCAGTTCAGTTGCTCAGTCGTGTCCGACTCTTTGCGACCCCATGAATCGCAGCACACCAGGCTTCAGTTATACATATACCCACTCTTTTTTATATATTCTTTTCCCATATAGATCACGAGAGCGTATTGAGTAGATATCCCTGTTTTATACAACAGGTTCTTGTTCTGTTCAGTTCAGTCGCTCAGTCGTGTCCAACTCTGTGCGACCCCATGAATCGCAGCATGCCAGGCCTCCCTGTCCATCACCAACTCCAGAGTTCACTCAGACTCATGCCCATCGAGTCAGGGATGCCATCCAGCCATCTCATCCTCTGTCATCCCCTTCTCCTTCTGCCCTCAATCCCTCCCAGCATCAGAGTCTTTTCCAATGAGTCAACTCTTCGCATAAGGTGGCCAAAGTACTGTAGTTTCAGCTTTAGCATCATTCCTTCCAAAGAAATCCCAGGGCTGACCTCCTTCAGAATGGACTGGTTGGATCTCCTTGCAATCCAAGGGACTCTCAAGAGTCTTCTCCAACACCACAGTTCAAATGCATCAATTCTTTGGCGCTCAGCCTTCTTCACAGTCCAGCTCTCACATCCATATATGACTACCGGAAAAACCATAGCCTTGACTAGACGAACCTTAGTTGGCAAAGTAATGTCTCTGCTTTTGAATATGCTATCTAGGTTGGTCATAACTTTTCTTCCAAGGAGTAAGCGTCTTTTAATTTCATGGCTGCAATCACCATCTGCAGTGACAGGTTCTTGTTAGTTATCTATTTTTATATACAGTATGGAGCATTGCTGCTGTAACAAATTACCACCAACTTAGTTGCTTAAGTGAACACAAATTTCTTATAGTGCTGCATGCATGCATGCTAAGTCACTTCAGTCATGTCCAGCTCATTGTGACCCCATGGACTATAACCTACAAGGCTCTTCTGTCCATGAGATTTTTCAGGCAAGAATACTGGAGAGGGTCTTCCTGACCCAGGGATCGAACCCGCATCTCTTATATTTTCTGCATTGGCAGGCAGGCTCTTTACCACTAGCACCACCTGGGAAGCCCCCATATTATAGTGCTAAAGAAGTCCAAAATCACTCTCACTGGCCTAAAGCCAAGGTGCTGGCAGAGTTGATTGCTTCTGGAGGATCAGGAGGAGAGTCTCTGCCATTTTCTGCTTCTCGGAGCTGCCACGCTCCTTGGTTCATCACTCCCTCCCTGCATAACTTCAACCTCTTGCTTCTATGATCTTATTTTCTTCTGCTGACTCTGAGCCTCCTGATCATTCCTCTTAGAAGGACCTTGTAATTACATTGGGCCCACAGGATAATCCAGGATCATCTCTCCATCTTGAAATCCTTAATCATATCTGCAGAGTCGAAAGGTAACATCCACAGGTTTCAGGGATGAGGGCCTGGGAGTCAGTCCGTGGGAGCCTTTTCAACCAAAACAGCATCACAGCCATGGGTGATGTGAAAGATAAACTGAGGCATATTTAAATTTTTAAGAGTATTTGAGCGTGCATGCATGCTAAGTTGCTTCAGTCGTATCTGACTCTTTGCAACCCTATGGGCTTGCAAGGTTCCTCCATCCATGGGATTCTCCAGGTAAGAATACTGGAATGGGTTGCCATACCCTCCTCCAGGGGATCTTCCTGACCCAGGGATTGAACTTGCCTCTCTTATGTCTCCTGCATTGGCAGGCCAGGTTCTTTACCACTAGTGCCACTGGGGAAGCCCCTTATTTGAGCAAAAATCTCTTTTATTTGGGCAGCACTAAACCAAAAGTGGTTAGGAGTGCTTGGCAGACAAGAGCCTAAGGAAAGACTTACACCAAGAAGGTGCAAAAGCAAAGAAAGGAGATTATTTGATTGGCTATAGCATAAAGTCTGGTTGGTGCTTTGTGACTGACAGTCCCTAGTGTTTCAGTTTTGTAACCAGGAGGTACTTACGGGCTCAGGTCTTGTTTGGCTTACACAGGCTGTCAAGATGTTGGAGCCAGTCTAAAGGCCTCCTTATTTGACGAATGTAACAGCTGGAACGGGAGTAAATGGCATAACTGAAATGCAACTGATCAACCTTAAAGCTGAGCTCCAAAGATCTGTGTTCTAGAAGCCAGAGAACTCTTTGCACCTTAAACATCGATTCTGATTCAAAAAGTAGGTGGATGTCTGAGGGGGGCTGGCATGAATCCATGTGAGACACAAGTCACCACAGGACATTAGCACAGACCAGCAGAACTCTCAGGACTGGCAGAACCTAGGAGAAAACATGAACACCACTAACAGACACTCCAAGCCCCAGCCAGCTCCACACTTATTAACTAGTCATTACCCCAGTGCTCTTGCCTGGAAAATCCCATGGACAGAGGAGCATGGTAGGCTACAGTCCATGGGGTCGCAAAGAGTCGGACACGACTGAGAGACTTCACTTTCACTTTCACTTGCATTACCCTAGATGTTCAAATTAAGGAGCATCCAGTATGTTCAGGGTCTCTGTGGGTTTATTTTACAATATATAGGCTGGATGAAAAGCTGTGCTCTACACTGTATTCTTAATTATTCCTTCTCATAACTTTTACAAAGTTACAAGTAAAGATGCCTTTAGATCTTTTTAAAATTAACTTTTATTGGAATATAGTTTCTTTACAACGCTGTGTTAGTTTCTGCTGTACAGCAAAATGAATCAGCTATATATATATCTCTTTCCTTTTGGACTTCCTTCCCATTCAGGTCACCATAGTGAGAAAACTCCTTTCAATCTTGTCAAGCAAGTAACCTGACCAGAGGTCCCAACTAAAGCTGCCGGCCACTATGCCAGGGCTTGAGCTCAGGTCAACACGACATTTGATCTATTCTTGTTGACTGTGACTTACTTTTTGATGTCAGCCATGCTGAGAGGACCTCCATAGCCCAAAATATCTCCCCAATATCTTCACAAGCCAACAATGAAGACCTGCTTCTATCGAGCTTGGCTTCCAAACTGGGTCTGTCTAGATATAGATTTTCCCTCCTTCTAGCTGCATGAAGGTGAACGTAACCTTTCTAAATGTTGGCTTCACCATGTATAATATATAGGCTGTAATCTCGATCTTGCAGGTTATTGGGATTGTAATGAATAAAGTAGAAGTATAGCTAACATGGGAATATAACACTCTATACATAGGAGCTGTTTGTTATTGATATTATTTTCTGAGTTGTGAAACAAGGATAATCATATGCATACACTTTGTGTAAGAATGAGGTTAACATGTGTTAACACCTGCCACAGCACCTGGAGCATAGAAGATGTTCAGTGATAATTCATTCCCGATGTCCTCCTCCTTCCCCATGTTCTTCACAATCACCTTGTTGTGTTTACTGAAAAGAACAGCTGCTGGCTCCAGAAATATTATACCAAATGGAACACTGTGGTGGGAATGTAAGCTGGTACAGCCACTATGGAACACAGTACGGCAGTCCCTCAAAAAACTAAAACTAGAACTACATATAATCCAGTAATCCCACTCCTAGGCAGATATCCAGACAAAACTAGAATTCAAAAAGATACATGCACCCCAATGCTCACTGCAGCATTGTTTACAGTAGCCAAGGCATAGAAACCCCCTAAAGGTCATCAACAGGTTAATGGATAAAGAAGATGTGGTATATATGATGATATCAGTATATATAATGAATATTACTCAGCCATGAAAAAAGAATGAAATATGCCATTTGCAGCAGCATGTCTGGACCTAGAGATTATCATACTAAATGAAGTAAGACAGAAAGAGAAAGATAAACACCATATGATATCACTTACATGTGGAATCTAAAATATGATAATAACTTATCTACAAGACAAACTCACAGATCTAAAGTATAGACTCATGGTTGCCAAGTGGGAGAGTGGTGGGGGAAGGGATGAATTGGGACTTTGAGATTAGCAGATGCAAACTATTAAATATAGGATGGATAAACAAGGTCATACTGGATAACACAGGGAATTATATTCAATATCCCACGATAAACCATAATGTAAAAGAAGAAATGAACATAACATTGTAAATCAACTACACTTCAATAAAACAAAATTTTTAAACTCTGTAAAGCTTTTACCTGAGACCACCCTCTGGCTGGCTCCTCAACACAGATTCACCTTTCAGATGAGCTCGTCATCAGCACTGCTTGGAGAGCCTGTCCCTAAGGACACAGGAAAGACTAGGTTTAATGGGCTAAGCCAGGAAGAAAGAATTCACTAAGGATCTCTTATGAAAGGATCCTGTGAGTGGCAGAAACACAGCGTTAAGAAGTTTAAGAAAAGACATGTAGGATGAAAAATCTGTTGACTCATATAACAGAAAAGCCCAGTGGGTGTATCTGGTAAATATGCCTCAACCCAGATTCTCCAAAGATGTCATTGAGAAGTCATGCTCCACCTCTTGGCTTGCTTTCTTCCAATTTGTTTCCTTGTCTGAAGAAGCTACCCTCGTCTGCTTCTACCCTAGTCCCCAGCTCAGCGAAATGGACAGAGGGAGCCCCTTTCTCAATAGTTCCAACAAAATGCCTAACTTGGGATTCTCTAGACCTCAGTGGTTCAGCGGTAAAGAATCTGCCTGCAATGCAGGAGCCATAGGAGACACAGGTTCGATCCCTGGGTCAGAAAGTTCCCCTGGAGAAAGGCAGGGCAACCCTCTCCAGTATTCTTGCCTGAAGAATCCCATGGACAGAGAAACCTGATGGGCTATGGCCCATAGGGCGGCAGAGTCAGACATTACTGAAGCAACTTGGCATGCACCCACACACCAACTTGGCTAGGGTGACCAGCCCTATTCAAGACACTGGGGTTGAAGCAATAGAATATGCTGTTGGCCAGGCTGAGGGGACATGCCCACCTTGGCGCTACAATGCATGGATGCTGAGAAGGTGGGTGAGTTCACACTTCCCAACTGAGCTCCATGGATTGAGTGGATAATGAGTAGTTTACCAAAGAGAGAGAACAGTGCTAAGATTACAAGAAGCAGAAGCAGATGCTGATGAAGCAAAACTTTCCAGAGGACCTGAGACATCAGCGTCCTAGGTTAACTGAGCAACACAATGTCTCTGGCTGATAAGACCCTAGATATGGGAGGAGAGACTCGTGACTTCCAAGCAGCTCTTCTGCTTACAGGTCTTGCCCTGTCTGCCTTTGATTGAGTGGATTACGACATCCCATCAGTCTTTCCAAACAGTCTCTGGACTACCCATGACTCATTTTCTTTACAGCACTCTAGAAGATCTTATGTTTTCAGAGTGTGAATCAAGATCTGGGGTCAAATTCAGATGAACAGCCACTCAACCTTGCCACCCTGTCCTGGACAAGCTATCATGGGCAAGGAGGAGGGCAGACAGTTGGTCGTTAACCCCTTTGCTTGAGAAGCTTTGTCTCTCAAGGCTTTAAAATTGGGTAATAAAAATAAAACAATCTTAAAATCAGTTTGTTGATCAGATCCTGTGCAGGTCCCCACTAAAGCCGGCTACAGTGAAAAATGCCCATTTGTTCCTCACTCAGGCATCCTGGTTCCTAATCAGCCCTAATCCCCCATGATTCTGCAGTTTTCCTCCCCTGTTACTGAATTCCCTTCTCACGAAGAACTTTGTCAAACACTTCTGGAAAGACTAAATAAATTAAAGCCACTAGTCCCTTTTATCCACGGCTTTATTTCAAGGACTTCTGACAGGTTCAAGAGGCGTAATTCTGCTCACTCCAAAGGCATGCCAGCTTGTTCTATTCAATCGGGTACTTCAGAAGACTTTTGAGTGATTCAGTTTGCCTTATCCATCTCAGCCTCATTACAGGGAAGTTATATCATCCATCTCTAATTCCCAAGGATGAGATTCTTTCTTAAGCATCTTCAGAATACAATCGGTGTGCTCTCACTCGCTTCAGTCATGTCTGACTCTTTGTGACCCTATGGACTGTAGCCTGCCAAGCTCCTCTGTGACCCTATGGACTGTAGCCTGCCAAGCTCCTCTGTCCATGGGATTATCCTGGCAAGAATACTGGAGTGGGTTGCCATTCTCTTCTCCAGGGGATCTTCCCAATCCAGAGATCGAACCTGTGTCTCCTGTATCTCCTGCATTGGCAGGCAGATTCTTTACTACTGAGACACGTGGGAAGCCCACAGAATACAATAAATGTGGCTTAAATTAAAAATAGAGCAAGGTCCTGACCTGTTTGGCCATGACTCTACAGAGCCTGCATTTAAGGATAAAATAGGTCCATACCAAATTGGCAAGATAGCCAAGAATATTGGTTCTTTGCCCTAGTTGTAAATAAAATCATTTAAGGAGAATTTTTTTAAAATAACCACTCCAAGCTTCACCCCACACCATTTAAACACAAATCTCTGAAGTTGAGGCCTAAATTCTGGATTTTCTTTTAAATGTGCAGCTAAGCTAAGAACTACTGCTTAGATAGAAGACATTGAGGTTCTCAAGATGTGGGTCCAGTCATCACTTCTGATTCATCCCCAAGCTGGTGTCACCTGGAAAGAGTCTGCAAATGTCCTAGGAGCTGTGAGTCCCATTCACTGGGTCTTGAGCACCTGAGGGTGATGAACCTATGAAGTAAAGGATCCTGAAGTCAACTTTAAATGAGGGCATATATATGGGATCTAGAAAAATGGTATTGATGAACCTATCTGCAGGGCAGGAATGCAGATGTAGAGAATGCACATGCAGATACAGAGGGGAACAGAGAAGGTGAGATGAATTTAAAGAGTAGTATTGACATCTATACACTACCATGTGTAGAATAGTGGGCTAGTGGGAAGCTGCTGTGTAACCCAGGGAGCTCAGCTCCCTGTGGTGCTCTGTGATGACCTAAAGGGGTGGGAGGAAGGTCCAAAAGGGAGGGGGTATAGTTATACATATAGCTGATTCACTTTGTTGTACAGCAGAAACCAGCACAACAGTGTAAAGCAATTATAGTCCAATAATAAAATAAAATAAAAATTTTTAACACATTTTTTGTTGCTGTTGCTCATTCATTAAATCACACTGGACTCTTTGCAACTCCATGGACTGCAGCACACCAGACTCCCCTATCCTTCACCACTCTCTCCCGGAGTTTGCTCAAATTCAGGTCCATTGAGTTGGTGATGTTATCTAACATCTCATCCTCTGCTGCCCCCTTCTCCTTTTGCCTTCAGTCTTTGCCAGCATCAGGATCTTTTCCAGTGAGTCAGCTTCGCATCAGGTGGCCAAAGTATTGGAGCTTCAGAATCAGTCCTTCCAACAAATATTCAGGACCGATTTCCTTTAAGATTGATTAGTTTGATCTCCTTGAAGTCAAAGGAACTCTCAAGAGTCTTCTCCAGCACCATAGTTCGAAAGCATCAGTTCTTCAGTGCTCAGTCTTCTTTATGGTCCAACTCTCACATCAGTACAGGACTACTGGAAAAACCATAGCTTTGATTATACAGACCTTTGTCAGAAAAATTATGTCTCTACTTTTTAATATGTTATATAGTTTGTCATAACTTTCCCTCCAAGGAGCAAGTGTCTTTTATTTTCACGGCTTCAGTTACCATCTGCAGTGATTTTACAGCCCAAGAAAATAAAATCTGTCATCGCTTTCACCTTTTAACCTCCTATTTGCCATGAAGTGATGCAACCCAATGCCATGATCTTAGTTTTATTGAATGTTGATTTATAAGCCAGCTTTTTCACTTTCCTCTTTCACCCTGATCAAGAGGTTCTTTAGTTCCTCTTCACTTTCTGCCATTACAGTGGTATCATCTGCATATCTGAGGCTATTAATATTTCTGTCAGCAATCGTGATTCCAGTTTGTGATTCATCCAGCCCAGCATTTCGCATGATATACTCTGCATAGAAGTTAAATAAGCAGGATGACAATATCCAGCCTCGTCATACTCCTTTCTTAATTTTGAACCAGTCAGTTATTCCATGTCCAGTTCTAACTGTTGCTTCTTGACCAGTATACAGGTTTCTCAGGAGACAGGTAAGGTAGTCTGGTATTCTCATATCTTTGAGAATTTTCCACATTTTGTTGCAGTCCACACAGTCAAAAGATTTAGCATAGTCAATGAAACAAAAGTAGATGTTTCTGGAATTCTCTTGCTTTCTCTAGAATTCAGCAAATTTTGGTAATTTGATCTCTGATTTCTCTGCTTTTTCTAAACCCAACTTGTACATCTGGAAGTTCTTGGTTCACATACTACTGGAGCCTAGCTTGAAGGATTTTAAGCTTATTTTGATAACCTTACTAGCATGTAAAATCAGTGTAACTATATGGTAGTTTGAATATTCTTAGGCATTGCCCTTTTTTGGGATTGGAATTAAAACTGACCTTTCAAGTCCTGTGGCCACTGCTGAGTTTTCCAAATTTGCTGACATATTGAGTGCAGCACTTTAACAGCATCATTTTTAAGGATTTGAAATACCTCAGCTGGAATTCCGTCACCTCCATTAACTTTGCTTGTATTGATGCTTCCTAAGGCCCACTTGACTTCACACTCCAGGATGTCTGGTCTAGGTATGGCTACATCATTGTGGTTATCTGAGTCATTAAGACCTTTTTAAAGGAAGGCCTTTAAAATCTCCTTTTTAAATCTCCTGTGCATATGAGAAGAAAAAAAAAAAAACTATTCACAAAGAAAGACAGTGACCAGTAAAGAAAGTCTGTCCATTAAGCTATAAAGGACCCAGGAAAGTCTCAGAGTGACACCATGCCTAGGCCTGGATGCTTGTTCTTCCCAGACTCTGACACTTATTTGCTACATGACCTTGGATAAATCTATTAACCTGCCTTGTCATGTTCACTCACTTGAGGAATGGGCATGGCCTTCTTGGCCCTTTAAAGATCCTTTAAAGAGGGACTTCCCTGGTGGTCTGGTGGTTGAGAATCTGCCTGCCAATGCAGGGGACATGGGTTCCATCCCTGGTTAGGGAACTACCATTTCACGTGGCACAGCTACTGAAGCCTTCGCACCCTAGAGCCTGTGCTCCCCAGCAAGCGAAGCCACCACAGTGAGAAGCCCCTGAACCACAACTAGAGAGCAGCCCTGACTCACTGCAACTAGAGAAAAGCCCACACAAAGCAACAAAGACCCAGCACAGCCAAAACTTAATTAATGAAAAATTCTTTTAAAAAATCCTTTAAAGAAACAAGAGGCATTAGCTCCCATCTAAAAATAATTTTTGACCTATAGTAATTATTTTCTTGGGCTCCAAAAGCACTGCAGATGGTGACTGCAGCCATGAAATTAAAAGACGCTTGCTCCTTAGAAGAAAAGCTATGACCAAACTAGACAGCATTTTAAAAAGCAGAGACATTACTTTGCCGACAAAAGTCCATCTAGTCAAAGCTATGGTTTTTCCAGTAGTCATGTACAGATGTGAGAGCTGGACCATGAAGAAAGCTGAATGCCAAAGAATTGATGCTTTGGAACTGTGATGTTGGAGAAGACTCTTGAGAATCCCTTGGACTGCAAGGAGATCCAACCAGTCCATCCTATAAGAAATCAGTCCTGAGTATTCATTGGAAGGACTGATACTGAAGCTAAAACTCCAATACTTTGGCCACCTGATGCAAAGAACTGACTCATTGGAAAAGACCTTAATGCTGGGGAAAACTGAAGGCAGGAGGATAAGGGGACGACAGAGGATGAGATGGTTGGATGGCATCACTGACTCAATGGCATGAATTTGAGCAAACTCCAGGAGCTGGTGATGGACAGGGAAGCCTGGCATGCTGCAGTCCATGGGGTTGCAAAGAGTTGGACACAACTGAGCAACTGAACTGAACTGAATGAGAAAACAAGCTGTGGACTAACCAGTCCATCCTATAAGAAATCAGTCCTGAGTATTCATTGGAAGGACTGATACTGAAGCTAAAACTCCAATACTTTGGCCACCTGATGCAAAGAACTGACTCATTGGAAAAGACCTTAATGCTGGGGAAAACTGAAGGCAGGAGGATAAGGGGACGACAGAGGATGAGATGGTTGGATGGCATCACTGACTCAATGGACATGAATTTGAGCAAACTCCAGGAGTTGGTGATGGACAGGGAAGCCTGGCATGCTGCAGTCCATGGGGTTGCAAAGAGTTGGACACAACTGAGCAACTGAACTGAACTGAATGAGAAAACAGGCTGTGGACGTTGTTAATGGGAAAGTGGGGCAAGTCCTCCTGGTAAATGCTACCTTTGTCCCCTCTCCATTACTCTACTTTCCTATTTACAGAAACAGAGACAAAACTACTGGAAATGTATCAAAATAGGTTATGGACAAATTAAAACTCCCTAAGTGTGCTAAGAGTTGACTCATTGGAAAAGACTCTGATGCTGGGAGGGACTGGGGGCAGGAGGAGAAGGGGACGACAGAGGATGAGATGGCTGGATGGC
Source organism: Aepyceros melampus (assembly GCA_006408695.1). Lineage (NCBI taxonomy): Eukaryota > Metazoa > Chordata > Mammalia > Artiodactyla > Bovidae > Aepyceros > Aepyceros melampus. The sequence goes on from SJXQ01008137.1 coordinate 31,412, forward strand.
ATCACTGACTTGATGGACGTGAGTCTGAGTGAACTCCAGAGTTGGTGATGGACAGGGAGGCCTGGCGTGCTGCAATTCATGGGGTCCCAAAGAGTCGGACACAACTGAGTGACTGAACTGAACTGAACTGAAGTGTGCTGAAGATAAATGCTTTGAAAGTTAAGTTGATCACAGCTACTCAGAATTGAAATATGTTCAGGGTACATCAGAGAGTCAGAAGTCTCCATAATTTGTTTAAAAAGCACAAAACCCCACAAGCTTTCAAAGAGCACCCCACATCTACAGATGAATTCATGCCTTCTCAAAATTGCCTTTTTGTTACAAAGAAGCAGGCAATAATATTATAAAGTCATTAACCATGACAAGGCCTCTTGACAATAAAAACTGGTACAGAAACAAAATGCTATCCAGTGAGAAAGACCAGAGTCACAACTGACTTATACATTCATCTTGGATTTCGTGCTTTCAGAGTCTTCACTACTCAGAGGTTAAGTAGCTGAGAAAGCAGATTTCAACTCTTTATATGATCACTGTTTTCAGGACAGAACTTGGGAAGCAGGCTGGTTAATTGCTCCCATGCCCGGGGACCTGGCCCTAGTGGGCAATGTTATTTGATTCTGCAGCACACAGGAAGTCAATGGGTTTCTCTCCATGTGCAGATAACCAACCAGCCAGGATGGAACACCAGCAGTTTGTCTCACAATGTCGTCGCCTGTGGCAAGCACTGAGATGCAGACATCATATCTTGGAGAACCGTTACCTTCTTGATTTATTCCCATCAAAATGATTCATTTCTTCCTTCCTTCTTCTAGTGACTCTTTCAGGAAACATATTGTATTTGTCTGGTATGCTAGCCTTAATGCTCTGTATGGTAAGAGCTTTTAAAAAAAAATTTCTTCATTCAAGGAGTGGGGTAACTGAAAGTAGGATCTGGCTGCCCGCTGCTCAAAAGCCATTAAAGAAGCTTAGTTAAAAGGAAAGTTTGCTTTAGTTTGGATACCAGCAATTAGGTGGCAGGGGTCAGGGAGAGTGGAGTCCTGTTTAAAGGTCGATCCCCCGGCTCCCACCCCACTGACAATCAGAGAGTAAGAGCTTCTATAGATGGAGAGAGGGCCTATGTGCAGAAATAGCACAGTCAGCTTTGACAGTCGTCTTGGAATTGGTCGTACAGTGGTCTGGTCGGTGTCATCTTGATTTTTTGTTGCTGTTGTTGTTCAGTTGCTAGGTCATATCCAACTCTTTGCAACCCCCTGGACTGCAGCACGCCAGACTCTCTTGTCCTGCACTATCTCCCAGAGTTTGCTCAAATTCATGTCAAAAAAAAAAAGGATGTCCTTTTCATTGTAGGAGACTGGAATGCAAAAGTAAGAAGTCAAGAGATACCTGGAATAACAGGCAAGTTTGGCCTTGGAGTACAAAATGAAGCAGGGCAAAGGCTAACACCGCTTTGTCAAGAGAACACCCTGGTCATAGCAAACACTCTTTTCCAACAACATAAGAGATGACTCTACACATGGATATCACCAACTAGTCAATACTGAAATCAGACTGATTATGTACTTTGCTGTTGAAGATGGAGAAGTTCTATACAGTCAGCAAAAATAAGTCTGGGAGCTGACTATGGTTCAGATCATGAGCTCCTTATTGCAAAATTCAGGCTTAAATGGAAGAAAATAGGGAAAACCGCTAGACCATTCTGGTATGACCTAAATCACATTGATCATTTTAAGCACAATTAGTCTTCAGCCCTAGGGTTGATTTGTTTCCGTTTCTTTGAAGTAGCTCTCAGAATTGTGGCAGCTTATGTCATGGCAACAACCTGGTCACTGTGTAGGTAACTTCTTCCAGCTAATGAGAGTTTCAGCATCTATAAGACAGCTCACAGGATACGGCTCTGAATATTATCTATAGTCCTTGAAGAGGGGCTAAAGGTCTGTGACTGTGCTTACTGACTAAACTATTATTATTTACTCTTGTTTGACACTTTTCCGCTATTTCTGCATTTTTTCACTTCTGTGGTTAAACTTATTCTTTGGCTAAAGTTTTTCCACAAACATAAGGTAGCCTGAGGACATGGGGACAGGGACCATAGGATCGTGCTCTGTTTCCACAAGAGTTGTGATGAAGGAATCCCTAAGATGCAACGTGTGATGAGGGGGAACCAAAGCCAGATTTGAGACATATAGTTGGGAAAGGCTTATGGGAGTATCAGCTGAGATGAAAAGAATAGCCCAAAGAAAAGCAGTGAAAATGGCATTCCAGGTAGAGGGAAGAGGTTATGCAAAGTCCAAGAGATGTCCATGGATCAAGAAGTGTGTTTCAAGCCATCCAACACATGTGGAACATGAGGAATTTGAAGAGAAGGGACGGAACAAGCAGGAGGGGTGGACCAAACCAGGAAGGGTTTTGAGGATCTCATTAGAGGGGCTGGATTTTAAAGAAGGCAATGTGGACCCACAAAAGATTTTAAACAGGAAGGCATGGCAACCTACTCCAGTTTTCTTGCCTGGAGAATCCCATGGACAGAGGAGCCTGGCAGGCTACAGTCCATCGGGTCCCAAAGAACCAGACATGACTGAAGTGATTAAGCACACATGCACGAATGGGTAAGAGCGACACGGTGAAGGGTGGATTAGAAGATGGAGAAAATGGAAATGAGGAAGCCAGCTGGAAATGCTCATTGCATAAAACGGTAGAAATCAAGGGGCACGAGGATGGGAGGGAGAAGGAGAGAGTCAGAGAGAAAGCGGGGCTGGGGATGATCTGTACTGCACTGGGTGACTGGGGGCTGCGGATGATCTTACTGCACTGGGTGACTGGGGGCTGCGGATGATCTGTACTGCACTGGGTGACTGGGGGCTGCGGATGATCTGTACTGCACTGGGTGACTGGGGGCTGCGGATGATCTGTACTGCACTGGGTGACTGGGGGCTGCGGATGATCTGTACTGCACTGGGTGACTGGGGGCTGCGGATGATCTGTACTGCACTGGGTGACTGGGGGCTGCGGATGATCTGTACTGCACTGGGTGACTGGGGGCTGCGGATGATCTGTACTGCACTGGGTGACTGGGGGCTGCGGATGATCTGTACTGCACTGGGTGACTGGGGGCTGCGGATGATCTGTACTGCACTGGGTGACTGGGGGCTGCGGATGATCTGTACTGCACTGGGTGACTGGGGGCTGCGGATGATCTGTACTGCACTGGGTGACTGGGGGCTGCGGATGATCTGTACTGCACTGGGTGACTGGGGGCTGCGGATGATCTGTACTGCACTGGGTGACTGGGGGCTGCGGATGATCTGTACTGCACTGGGTGACTGGGGGCTGCGGATGATCTGTACTGCACTGGGTGACTGGGGGCTGCGGATGATCTGTACTGCACTGGGTGACTGGGGGCTGCGGATGATCTGTACTGCACTGGGTGACTGGGGGCTGCGGATGATCTGTACTGCACTGGGTGACTGGGGGCTGCGGATGATCTGTACTGCACTGGGTGACTGGGGGCTGCGGATGATCTGTACTGCACTGGGTGACTGGGGGCTGCGGATGATCTGTACTGCACTGGGTGACTGGGGGCTGCGGATGATCTGTACTGCACTGGGTGACTGGGGGCTGCGGATGATCTGTACTGCACTGGGTGACTGGGGGCTGCGGATGATCTGTACTGCACTGGGTGACTGGGGGCTGCGGATGATCTGTACTGCACTGGGTGACTGGGGGCTGCGGATGATCTGTACTGCACTGGGTGACTGGGGGCTGCGGATGATCTGTACTGCACTGGGTGACTGGGGGCTGCGGATGATCTGTACTGCACTGGGTGCTGGGGGCTGCGGATGATCTGTACTGCACTGGGTGACTGGGGGCTGCGGATGATCTGTACTGCACTGGGTGACTGGGGGATGGTGGTGAGAAAAAAGCCTCAGAAGAAAGCGCGTTTGGGGAAAGGACAGTGAGCTCGGTTTCAGTCTTAGTCAAAGCTGGGCCCTGTCAACAGCATGCATGCTTGTTCAGTTGATCAGTCGTGTCCAACTCTCTGCGACCCCATGGACTGTAGCCTACCAGGCTCCTCTATCCATCAATTTCCCAGGCAAGAGTACTGGAGTGGGTTGTCATTTCCTTCTCCAGGGGATCTTCCCCACCCAGGGATTGGACCCAAATCTCCTGCGTCTCCTGCATTGGCAGGCAGATTCTTTCCCATTGAGCCACTGGCAGGTGAATGTGTCAATGCAGGATTGGGAAGAGAGGCTTGATCACTGTAGAAATACAAAATTAGGGGTACAGGATAGAGGGAGATGTGATTCCCTGCAGAAAATGCTTATAAGATGAGAATATGGTCCAGCAAGAATCCTGCCTCCCAGAACCTAAGGGTTGACAGTGATGGACCCTGTAATTATTAATGAGGAACTTAAAACCCCTTAAATGCACAAAAATACCTTAGCAGTTTCCAGGCAGTGCATGAGTGATCTCATGTCATTCCCAAACAATCAGAGACATGTCTCCCATTTTTATGCTCATTTTTCAATAAGCAAACCTAGATCTGTAGAGGTGAAGGGACTTGCCCCGGGTTATACAGTGTAAGGGTAGGAGGAGATGGGGGCAACAGAGGATAAGATGGTTGGATGGCATCACCGACTCAATGGACAGAGTTTGAGCAAGCTCTGGGAGATGGTGAAGGACAGGGAAACTTGGCATGCTGCAGTCCATGGCGTCACAAAGAGTTGGACACGATGGGGCGACTGAACAACATACATTCTAAGTGAAGGAGGCAGGTTTTGCCCCTAGTTCTATCAGAGCAAACCCACACAGTCAAGTCACGTCCAACTCTTTTGCAAACCCATGGACGTAGCCCACCAGGCCCCTCTGTCCATAGGAGTACAGAGCACAAACCTTCTACATGCAAAGCAAATGCCACATGCTATTGGCAAAGAGAAAAGAACTTTTTTCCCTCTGCTTCTCACCAAGACAAGAGGTAAAATGTTACAAATGCAAATGTTAGAAGAAAAAAACAATGATTTGGGGGCTAGAAGAACCAAGAAAAAAGGCGTGGTTTACTAAAACAGAAACTGCCTCTGCAACCAGCCCGCTGGTGCTGAGGGCAAAAAGAGCGCAGTGTGGAACAGACCTCCATCCGGTCCTCTCTTTCTAAATCTGACAAGTGCATGCTGACATGTTAGGATGCTTTGCACCACATAACAAAGAACAGGATGCAGGGCGGGTGGGCCAGGGACTGAGATGATGAAAAACACACACTTCAAGCAGAGTGGAGCGTGGCTGAAAGGGCACTTTTTTTTTCAGCAAAGCATCTGAACTGAGAGCATCTTTTCACTTACTTGACATCAGACAAGATGGTTCTCACACATTTTTTCCTTCTTTTTCTCCCCCTGGAAAAATGTATCTCCACAGGGCAGTCTCATCTTAAGCCTGGTTTTGCTTTCCACGATGTGTAGCATCCAGACCGAATCGTAGCAGGAGCCTAATCTTGTCTCAGAGAGGGAGGCCTGGAGGCCCATTGTGCCCATCAACCCCTTCAGCAGAATCCCACCCAGGGTTTTCCTCTTTGATTTCATGCTGGGTCCCATCATTTCCAGATCTGATTTTTTTAAAGGTGAGTGTTTTCCTTACTAACTCAAGACTGGCAAACCTGCTCCCACTCTCTATCTCCCCCACATCTCTCTCCCTCTCTCTCTCACATACACACACACAGAGACACACACCTATCTTCCTTTCCAGCTACATCTTATTGACTTGGCAAAGAGTGCAGTGAAGCAGAAAACAAATGTAGGAAGTGACAGATGACACAGGCATTTGTCCAATTAGCAGTAAGAAAATCACAAGCACCGGTGGTGACCGTTCATGTCGAACAGCAACTCAGCAAAGAGCCCCGCTCCATGCCTCTCTGATCTAATTAGAACCACTGGGGCTGCGACTGCCCAGCCTGTCCCTGCATTTTTAGCCCACTCAGGGCAGGTGCCCGAGTTGACCGATAATGAGAGATGTGAAACCATCAATAGTTTTGATTAAGCCACAGACCACCAATTTAGATGCACCATACTTCACAGAGTCTAAGACAGGCTTCCCCACCCCCTGCATCAAAACATCTTTAAAATCAAAATGTGCCTTAGAATGCAGGCAATCATGGGATAATCCTCATGGTTTCTGTATGATGAACTTGGTCCCAGATGTTCATATTGTCATCATTTCCGCTGAGTTCAAAGCATGGTTGTAAGGACGGGTAAGGAGGTTCAGTGATGTTTAAAATGCCCTCCAAAGAGTATCCTACATTTTGGCATTTTCACAATGAGCTATTGTGGATGCCAAAAGAAACAGACGAGGGGGCTGTAAATTTGACATTTGTGAAGCAAATATTTGTTGCTACAGGAACAACTCCCATTTTATACTTTTTCACAAAGCAACGATCAACTGCTTTGAAGACCTTAAAAAAGATAAAATTTACAAGAAATAAAGCAGTTCTATTTGCCCCATATCCCGCAAAGCAATAGAAAGCAGGAGAAATAGACAAATCCCTTGGAAAAGACAAAAGAGTTTCAAAGCAGCCAGGCTAGTATGACTAACTCAAGAGCCATGCAGTACTGTTAAGACATTATGTGAGAGTTTAAAATAAATTTTTATCTTAGAAGTTCACAAGGTAATGATGAATCTGGTACTCCATGATTTCTTAGGTATGATGAAATATAGTCTGTTCAGAATAACTTTGACCCCCCCAAGAAAACACATAACTATCCTCTAAAGTGGGTGACAATTTGAAAAGGGTAAGTTCACAGTTCAGGAGAGTGGCCACTGCAGACGGATGAGAGACACACACAGGGCTGAGCACCCAAAAGCATCACCCTCACTACAGAGGAAGCTGTTGGTTGTCTTCCCCTACCTATCTTCCTTGCTAGCAGAATCCAGGGTTGATTCAAGGTTGAAGGGGCCTTGTGCTTCAGAAAAGATTTGGTCCTTCCCTACTCCAAAGAAGCTTCATAAACCAATTCCAACATGATGTTTCCTTCTCTTTCTCATTAGTTGTTTTAAGGGTGACATGTGACTCAGTTCTGATCAATAAGATGTGAAAATATGGGAATGGGAAAATTTCTAGGATTAAGAAAAAGACACATGAGAAGAAAAGAAAGGTATCTTTTCTATCTCTGGGCTTAGTGATGCCTAGAGCTACTGCAGCCAATTTGCAAGCACGAGGAAAGCTAACTGAAGGACAAAGACACACTGAAGACCTAAGTCCTTAGTGACATCACTGAACCACTTTCTTAACCAAGACTAAACACTGGCTTCTGGTTATGTGGGATATTAAACATCTGTATTATTCAATCCATTGTTAGTAGTTGAGTTTTCTGTTACTTTCACCCAAACTCATATAATCGATACACTCCTGCCTGCCCACTACTGTGGTGATGCCACCTTCCCTTCTAGACTTCATGAAACTCCCACTTGTGATGAACCAAGAGAAGTATGGACTCTGAAATGAGTGAGGTGACAGTCCTGCTCAACTCTAAGCTGGGCTAGTCAGTCAACATCGAATATACTATTTATTGGTGGAAGTATGTGTGCGTGCATGTTAAATTGCTTTAGTCATGTCTGACTCTTTGCAACCCCAAGGACTGTAGCCTGCCAGGCTTCTCTGTCCATGGGATTCTCCAGGCAAGAATACTGGAGTGGGTTGTCATGCCCTCCTCCAAGGGATATTCCAGAAGCAGAGATCAAACCCAAGTCTCCTGCAGCTCTTGCATTGCAGGCAGATTCCTTACCACTGAAGCATCAGGGAAGCCCATTGGTAGAAGCAGAACACATATTAGGAAGAACCTGACAAAACAGAGCTGAGGCCTGCCCAAAGGAAAGCAACTAATATTTGTTATTTTATTGAATAGATTTGTCAAATGAATAACAAAGATTTGAAGTAACATCAGAATCATGTGAGAAAGGGAAAGCTGAAGAATATTTTATCCTGGGGAAAAGAAGCCTTGTTTGGGATGAGGAAGAAGGAGCTAGTCTTCAAGGAACTGAAGGGATAAAGTATATGAAAGAGATGATGTTATTTAAGAATAGAATATACTGTTGTCATACATTCTGACACTGTTTAAGAATAGAATACACTATTGCCATTCATTCATTTGTTCAACAAAGATGCCCCAAGTTGCTGCCCAACAGCCAGAACTCGCCTTCATGAAACTTGTGGTCTATGGGGCAGATGGATGACAAGGAAACTAATCATTACAAAAAACAAAATGTGCAAAGAAGGAAATGAAATAAGGTGCTGAATTAGAAAAGAAGAGCAGAATTCTAAAATAAACAGAACAGTAAGAAATGATGTTGCTAAGGCCATGATGTTTAAAGTGAAGCCAAAACACTGAAAGGAAGACCATTCAGAGAGCAGGGGAAGGATATTTAAGGTGAGATAACAACAGGAAGGAAAGAATAGGAAAATGATGGGAGGACCCACAGCATATAGGGCTTTAGGCCATTTAAAGGTCTGACTTTTATGTTTCTGCTGCTGCTGTTAAACACAAAGAAAAGCCATTTAAAGGTTTTTGAAAGAAGAGAGGCCTAAGTTAAGTGAAAATTTCAAAAGATCATTGGCTGGGGCCTAAAGAATTATTTGAAGAGCAGAGAGCAATTGGAGAATATTGTCTCTGTTCAAGGGGTTGCTCCTGGGGGCTTGTACAGAGAGTACTGGCAGTACAGAGGGGAGGAGACACATTCAAGACAAACAGTTTTAGTTCTAATAAATAGGACCTGTTGGCAGGGGAGGGGCAGAAAGAATGACTCAAAGCAAGAAATCAAGGGTCATTCTAGTTGCAACAAATTGGTGGGTGGTGATACCATTTATCAGGATAAGGAAGAAGGCAGATGAATAGGTCTAGGAGGGTGAGGAATGGAACATTCAGTTTTGGTTCGGGGATTTTTTTTTCTTTTTTAAATTAAAGTATAATTGATTTACAGTGTTGTGTTAGTTTCGATGTATAGCAAAGTGATTGAATTATACATATTTTTTTTCAGATTCTTTTCCCTTATAGGTTATTACAAAATATTGAATATAGTTCCTTGTGCTATACAGTAGGTACTTGTTTTCTATTTTATGTATAGTAGTGTATATATCTTAATCCCAACCTCCTAATTTATCCCTCCCCACATCTTTGCACTTTGCTTTCTCTGTCCATGGGTCTATTTATGTATACATGTTCGTTGTATCGCTGTTTTTAGATTTCACATATAAGTGGTATTATATGATATTTATCTTTCTTTGTCTGACTTGCTTCATTTAGTATGATAAATCTCTGGATCCATGCATGTTGCTACAAATGGCATTATTTCATTCTTTTTACAACTGAGTGATAATCCATTGTATAAATATACCACATAGTCTTTATTAGATGGTCAAAAGGTACATGAAAAGATGCTCAACGTTGCTAATTATTGGAGAAATGTAAAACAAAACTACAAGGTATCACCTTACACCAATCAGAATGGCCATCATCAGAAAGTCTACAAATAACAAATCCTAGAGAGGGTTTGGAGAAAAAAGAACCTTCCTGCAGTGTTGGTGGGAATGTAAATTGGTACAGCCACTATGAAGAACAGAATGGAGGTTCCTTAAAAAACTAGATGTAGAGCTGCCATATGAGCCTGCAATACCACTCCTGGGCATATATACAGAGAAAAACATGGTTCAAAAGGACGCATGCACCCAAATGTTCACTGCATAACAGTTTACAAAAGCCAAGACATAGAAGGAACCTGAATGTCCATCAACAGATAATTGGATAAAGAAGACGAAACATTCAGCTTGGGACATGTTAATCTGAGATGCCTGTGAGGTAGCCAAATGGAGGGGTCAAGATGGCAGTTGGATGTATGCATCTAGAGCTCAGAGAATTATAGGGAGAAGGAACTACAAATTTGAGAGCCTGCAGATGCTACTGGAAACCATGGGGGAAAGTAGATGAACTCATATAAGGCAGCAGTTTATAAGGAAAAGGAGGGCTTAACACCGTGCTATATGAAACTTAGAGATGGCATAGAGGTAGGGTAGAGGTGACAAACCTAGCCAGCGTGTTGAGCACAGAGACCTTACTCTTCCAACAAAGGTCCGTCTATTCAAGGCTATGGGCTTCCCAGTGGTCATGTACAGTTGTGAGAGCTGGACCATAAAGAAGGCAAAACACCAAAAAGTTGATGCCTTCTTACTGTGGTGCTGGAGAAGACACCTGAGAATCCCTTGGACTGAAAGGAGATCAAACCAGTCAATCTTAAGGGAAATCAACCCTGAAAATTTTTTGGAAGGACTGATAAGCTGAAACCAGTATTTCGGTCATCTGATGTGAACAGTTGACTCACTGGAAAAGTCCCTGATGCTGGGAAAGATTGAGGGCAGAAGGAGAAGAGGGCATCAGAGGATGAGATGGCTGGATGGCATCACTGATGCAATGGACATGAACTTGGGCAAACTTCAGGAGATGGTGAGGGACAGAGAGGCCTGGCGTGCTACAGTCCATGGGGTCACAAAGAGTTGGACACTACTGGGCTCCCTTGGACTGAAAGGAGATCAAACCAGTCAATCTTAAGGGAAATCAACCCTGAAAATTTTTTGGAAGGACTGATAAGCTGAAACCAGTATTTCAGTCATCTGATGTGAACAGTTGACTCACTGGAAAAGTCCCTGATGCTGGGAAAGATTGAGGGCAGAAGGAGAAGAGGGCATCAGAGGATGAGATGGCTGGATGGCATCACTGATGCAATGGACATGAACTTGGGCAAACTTCAGGAGATGGTGAGGGACAGAGAGGCCTGGCGTGCTACAGTCCATGGGGTCACAAAAAGTTGGACACTACTGGGCAACCGATCAACAAGAGGTAGGTTATCCAATAAGTAGGGGGGGAAAGCATCTAAGAGAAGAGCTGGAAGAGTATTCTATCATGGATGTCAACAGGGTATCTCAAGAAGGAATGAGCAGTCAGTTATTAAGAAAATCATCTGAGGTGTCAGTAAATCTATGACAGAATATAGGAGACATTGAATTTATAAACTAGAGGTTGCTGGAAATTTTGACAATGGAGTGCTGCAGACAAAAACTAGATGGGAGAAGGCTGACCAGTGAATGAGAGGAAAGGAAGTGGAGATGACTTTCAAGCACAACTCTCATGAAGCTGGCTATGAAAAGCCTCGAGATACAAGCCAAAAATAACAATGGTAACAATGAGAAAAGCTCCCATTGATGGAGCACCCACTATCAGCAAGAAAATTGTCCCTAGTCTTTGATGCTGCTAGATAGCAGATACTATTATGTTTTACAGAGAATCAGTGAAGTTAAGAACTGAGCCCAAGATTATATAATACATTATTCAATTTCTTTGCTGTGTAAAAAATTATAAAACTAGCAGCTTAAAGTAACGCATTGATTATTGTACAGTTTCTGAGAGTCAGGAGGTCAGGAATGGCTTAGCTGGGTCCCCTACAGAGCTGATATCAAGGTGCTCGTCCAAGATGAGTTCTGATCTGGAGGCTTGACTGGAGACAGTTCCACTTCTAAGCTTTCTCAGGCTGATGGCAGAATCTATTTCCTTGTGGCGGTGCAATTCATTACGGCCTAATTTTTCAAAGCCAACATTGCAGATAGAGAGATGGTCTGCTACGAACAGGGAGTCTCATATATCATAGGCATTACATAATTATGGGAGTGACATCATCTTGTTTACATAACGTAATTACCCATGTAACAGGAGTGACAATCCATTACTTTTTTTATCATATTTTGTTGGTTAGAAGTAAGTCACAGGACTCACCTATACTCAAGGAAAGAGACTTACACAAAGCCATAATGCCAGGAGACAGGGCTCAAGGACTCCTCGTGGAATCTCTTCAACTCATACAGTTAGTAACTGTCAGGGAACTAAAGACCAGCTCTATCTTCTTCCAATATCCATTCTCTTTTACTTTAGCTATGAAGCCTCAAAAATATAAAGTAAGTTTCTAAAAAAGTAGAGCCTTCTGCAAATGGAATAGACTGACCACAAAGGACCTAGCTTCTCTGTCACTAGAGATGTCCGTGTTTAGGACCGATAGTAGATGTAAATGTAGCTGAAGGGGCTTCTGCTTTAGCAAGGATATCATGGGGCAAGATGGGGAGGAAGCTGTAGAGTCAGGTGACTTCCAAGGTGTTTCTCAACCTTGCAGTTCTGATTCTTTCAGGCACATCATAGAATCACAGAATGTTACGGCTGAACAGAGACTTTGAAATGAAGCCTCTGCATTTTACAGATCAGGAAACTGAGGTTAGGAAAGCCAAAACTTGTTTCAGGCTCAGCGAACACTGTTGGTGATAGAAAATAAATTGACTTAATGCTTGTTTTCAAGAAGCCTATAATCTAATTGGAAGAAAATAGTTATATATATATATATATATATATATAAAACATGATAGATAATAAACAAGTCCTGGGATGGAATAGAATATAATTCCAGGTACTCCAAAAACCCAGAGGAAGAGAGGAAGCTCAGGATGAGGCAAGTTTGTCGGGGCAGATGATAAGTTGAGATTCACACCTGTGGACACTGCATACTTAAAGGACATCTAGATGGTGATGTCTGGTACTGGGCTTCTCAAACCTTAATGTTCACACAAATTTACCCAGCGACTGTGTTAAAAAGCAACTTCTGATCCTGCAGGTCTGAGGTGGAACCTGAGATTCTGCATTTCCAACCAGCTCCCAGGGGGTACAGATGCTACTTGTCCTCAGACCATAGTTTGCGTAGCAGTCTAAGAAGGTGGTTAGTAAACGTTCTTGAATATTCATTCTACATTCCTTCCCCCCTTCATCCCATTCTCCTCTCTCTGAAAAGGGATAACACCAGAGGTTTCTGCCAAAATGAGAAAGACAGACACAGGATGAAGGGATTCCCAGGTAGGAGCACCTCCACCAGCAGCCACTTGAGATAGCCACATTACCTGAGAATCCCTTTTAGTTGATGCCAAGACTTCATCTACTATTCTTGCCTTCTAGTACGTTTACTGACTTTCCTCTCTAAAGAAATACGAAAATGAATAAGTCCACTGGTGCAAGAACTTAGTAATGCAGATCAGCAAGCCTGATTAGCCAGGAACTCTGAGCTTGGTGGTTCAATACATTTCAGTTTAGAAGGAGAAAACCAAAAGTAGGTAGATAGGGGTGACACCATAAAAGGAGATTCAGGGCTGAATGGAGAAGAGGCTAGAGCTAAAGGACAGCCTCCTAAGATGTCCTTTTCCATTTTCAAGATAGCCCGTGACCCGATCGAAACGTACACCCTGCAATATTTAAAATGGATAACCAACAAGGACCTACTGTACAGCACAGGGAACTCTGCTCAATGTTAGCTGGCAGCCTGAATGGGAAGGAAGTTTGGGAGAGAATGAATCCATGCATATGTGTGGCTGAGTCCCTTTGCTGTCCACCTGAAACTATCACAACATTCTTAATCAGCTATATGTCAATAAAAAATTAAAAGTTCAAAAAAAAAAGAGCCCATGACCCACTCTGCATAAGAATAAGTTACAAATGCGCTGAGTCTACCATCCTATGAAACTATTTTCTCCATCAGGCACTCTCGGCCCAGTGCTCATGTCATATGAGCTCTTCAGGGACCTACAAAAATGTTTGAGGCCAGGATATAAAATCATTGACTCTCAGACATGAAAAGAAAGCAACAAAATACAAATTAAGAAATGTTTATTGCCAAAATATGATATTATTTTAACCTCATTAATTGTTCAGTTTAGTATTCATAAAAGTCCCATTACAGCTGAAAAACATTTATAACTTAGATTTGCTCACTTTGTAAAAACTCCTGAGTAGGCACGAGGATTGCAAAAAAATGCTAGCAATTGTCAATTAAGTAAGTTTCCAGGAGCCAATAATTTCTAAAGAAATATTTGGCCTATTTTACAGCAAAAAAAAAAAAAAACCATATTTTTAATGCAAGGTTTGGGGTGTATCGATACCATTATGTCTGAATGCAGTCTGAAACCTAGAACTGATGTTAGAATGTGACGGTCCTTTGTGAAAAACTATAAACCGAAAAAGAGAGATGGATCTCCACCTGAGAATAATTGTCCAGGTGAAAATTATAGAACTTTTAGGGTCTCATTCAAAGCCATCTAAGGATAAAAGAGACAAATTCATCCCGTCAGTGAGCACCTACTATGTGTCCGTCACAATCCTAAGGCAAAGCGATACAACAGAAAAGAAGCTAGATAAAGCACCAGGTAGCAATGTAAGGTGAGTTTCCTCGGTGGCTCAGCGGTTAAAAATCAGCCTGCCAATAGAAGGCGCCGGTCGGGAAGATCTCCTGGAGAAGGAAATGGCAACCCACTCCAGCATTCTTGCCTGGGAACTGCCATGGTAGAGGAGCCTGTTGGGCTACAGTCCATAGGGTCTCAAAAAAGTCGGACAGGTCTGAGCGACTAAACAACTAGCTATGAAATGCAGGAGTACCTGCAGATGGAGCTCAGTGAAGCACACCAACCCCTCCACCGGAGCAGGGCCAGGTAAGCCCAAGATGCCTGCAGTGGAAGGCCACCTTGTTTCCTCAGAAAGAAGAAAGAAAATGTACATTAAGTGCCTCCTCTGTGCCCTGACGCTAAGCGCTGTGTCATTCTTTCCGGCTGACCCCCTGCCCGCGGCTCAGTGTGGTCACAAACAGCAAGGGAAGTGAACCTCGCGCCAGATCAGACAGCTAGTTCCCACGTGGGTCACTCAGGACTCAAGCTCAGGCCTGTCTAACCCCGAAACCACACTTCTTCGCTCAGACACCCTTGCTGAGCGGCAGCCAACGCTAACCGGCGCCGGCTCGGGAAATTCCCAGAGACGGGAGTGACAGCCCAAGACGGGGAGGAGGCGGGGTCTTCTTTGTCACTTCCGGGGTCACGGCCCCGTCCAGGCCCCGGCTCTATCAGAGAACCCCTGAAGGACGCCTTGAAGGTTCTAACACCTCTCTGGCCCCAGGCAGGTGATCTGGCATCCGGGGAGCCTCGCCCCTGCCCTCGACAGCACCTCTAGTCCGGTGGATGGTTACCTGTGGCGCCACCGATGCTCTGCCTTGGGATCCGAGCTGTGTTCTCCGCATCCACGAGCAGCTTCTTCCCTCTCTCGGGGTCCTCGGCTCCCCCAGCCACCCCCAGGCCTGAGGGGACCGTGGACAGGCCTCTCCCAGGCTCTCTGCTCAGCCGGCCTTTAATCTCTCCTCCCCGCGATCATCAGATGATGCGGAGCCCGCTATCTCCCAGGAGCAGACGCCGCCGGAAGCGCCAGGAATAGGACTTCTCTCCAGAGCAGCTGGCCCTTCACAGCTCTCACTTCCAGGCACCCCCACTCAAGGG
>SJXQ01008137.1:47257-84964 GCA_006408695.1 Aepyceros melampus
CCTGTGAAAGTGCAGTTCTAGAGAGTTGGGGGTAAGTGTGTCCTAGACTTGATATTTGGTCTCTTTCCCACTCCTTACCTGATAGAAGTCAGTCTTCCTGTCCTTCTAGGGGCTGCAGGGGCTGCAGTAAAGACCTGGCCAGAAGCTAAAGCTAATCAAAGCAAGGGCAAAACCATCCTGTCTTATAGCCACAGCAATGGAGCCCAGCTGATGTCGAAATACCCCCACAGAAACTCTCTCTCCCTCTGTCTCCATCCAGCTTTCTTTAGCAGACACCACCAGTCACCTACTCAGCATGGCTTCTCCTTCTCTTCCTTCATTGTGTCTAAAGCCTCCTCTCTTTTGCAGCTAGGCAAATGGGAAGATAAGGGCTCCCCTTCACTCTGTGAGGACTTTGGACAGGGTGACTCCAGATATGATGGCCAAAGTAGAGTTTCCAAATAGGTCCATCCGTTGAAAGCGACCCTACAAGTCTCATTCCTTTAATCTATTTGGGATTTATTTTTATAAATGATAGTAGATATGAATCCTTTTTAATTTTCTTCCAGATGGATAACCTGTTGCACTTGCATCATTTATTAAATAACTCATTCTTCCACTGAATCAAAATACCACATATTCATATGTAAAATTCTCCTAACAGAGGCAAACTATTATATACAGGATGAAAAAACACAGTCCTCTAGCACAGCAAACTATATTCAATATTCTGTGATATACCATAATGGAAAAGAATATATAAAAGAATATAAATCTATGTATGTATGTATAACTGAGTTGGGCTTCCCAGGTGTCCCTAATGGTAAACAACCCGCCTGCCAATGCATGAGACATAAGGGACTTAGGTTCAATCCCCGGATCGGGAAAATCCCCTGGAGGAGGGCCTGGTAACCCACTCCAGTATTCTTGTCTGGAGAATCTCATGGATAGAGGAGCCTGGCAGGCTACAGTCCATCGGGTCGCACAGAGTCAGATACAACTAAAACGACTTAGCACACATGTATAACTGAGTCACTTAGCTGACAGAAGAAATTAACGGAACTATAGTTGTAAATCCACTATACTTCAATATTTTTTAAAAATCCTCCTATAAAATGGGACCTATTTCTGAATTGTCCATCTGTGTTCTGATCTAGATAGCTATCCCTCTGCCTGTATCATACTGATTTATTACAGTGGCTTTTTAGTTAAACAGATGCCTCCTTATTCTTCTTTCTACAATTTTGTTGGCTCTTCATAGGCATTTTTTTCCTCTGTATGAAATTTAATATTATGATCTGTTAGCCCCCCAAAAGCCCTCATTGGAATTCTAACTGAATTTGCATTGACATATTAATTGTGACATAATTGATTTTGTTTGATATCAATGCTTCCATCCAAGAGCATGATAAGTTTTTCCATTTATTCAGATGTCAATCCTTCCATCTCATATTATTTATTTTACAGGTTCTGTATCATTCTTACCTATATTTTAAATTTTTTGTTGATGTTATCAATGAAATGTTTTCCCATTTCCATGTCTTACTTCTAGAATAGAGAAAAGCTTGTGTCCCACATCACCAAATACTTTTATTTCCTCTTAAATCTCTATGAAATTTTTTATTTTACAAAATTTTAAAACTAGAATTTAAACAAGAAAAGTTATGACCAACCTAGATAGCATATTCAAAAGCAGAGATATTACTTTGCCAACTAAGGTCCGTCTAGTCAAGGCTATGGTTTTTCCTGTGGTCATGTATGGATGTGAGAGTTGGACTGTAAAGAGGGCTGAGCGCAGAAGAATTGATGCTTTTGAACTGTGGTGTTGGAGAAGACAAGATCTTGAGAGTCCCTTGGACTGCAAGGAGATCCAACCAGTCCATTCTGAAGGAGATCAGCCCTGGGATTTCTTTGGAAGGAATGATGCTAAAGCTGAAGCTCCAGTACTTTGGCCACCTCATGCAAAGAGTTAACTCATTGGAAAAGACTCTGATGCTGGGAGGGATTGGGGGCAGGAGGAGAAGGGGTTGACAGAAGATGAGA
Source organism: Aepyceros melampus (assembly GCA_006408695.1). NCBI lineage: Eukaryota > Metazoa > Chordata > Mammalia > Artiodactyla > Bovidae > Aepyceros > Aepyceros melampus. The sequence continues at coordinate 49,280 of SJXQ01008137.1, forward strand.
TGGCTGGATGGCGTCACTGACTCATGGGCGTGGGTCTGAGTGAACTCCGGGAGTTGGCAATGGACAGGGAGGCCTGGCATGCTGCGATTCATGGGGTCCCAAAGAGTCAGACACGACTGAGTGACTGAACTGAACTGAAATGATTGTATAGACAAAATTATAAAATAGTATATATAAACATTGGAGGAAAAAAGAGGTAAATTGACCATATGATTCTCAATTTACCTCTTTTTTTCTCCAATGTTTATAATAATATTTTATAATTTTGTCTATACAATAAAATCTCTAAAATAAAATAGTGATAAAGGTAATCATTGGCACCTCTTTTTTATTTCATTGATTTTCTTTCATCATTTCAGTACATGGAGTGATGATTCCTATTTTGTTTTCAAAGATAGTCTTTTGTTTTAATTGAGGTTCAGTTGACATGGATGTAAGAGTTGGACTGTGAAGAAGGCTGAGCGCCGAAGAGTTGATGCTTTTGAACTGTGGTGTTGGAGAAGACTCTTGAGAGTCCCTTGGACTGCAAGGAGATCCAACCAGTCCATTCTGAAGGAGATCAACCCCGGGATTTCTTTGGAAGGAATGATGCTAAAACTGAAACTCCAGTACTTTGGCCACCTCATGCGAAGAGTTGACTCATTGGAAAAGACCCTGATGCTGGGAGGGATTGGGGGCAGGAGGAGAAGGGGACAACCGAGGATGAGATGGCTGGATGGCATCATGGACTCGATGGACGTGAGTCTGAGTGAACCCCGGGAGTTGGCGATGGACAGGGAGGCCTGGCTACTGCGATTCATGGGGTCGCAAAGAGTCAGACACGACTGAGAGACTGAACTGAACTGAATTGACATGTAACTATGTTAATTTCAGGTACACAACATAATGATTCAATATTTGTATATATTGCAAAATGATCACCACAGAAAGTCTAATTGACATCTGTCCCCACACATAGTTACAACTTTTTTTCTTTTGATGAAAACTCAAGATCTACTCTCTTAGCAACTTTTAAATAGGAAATACAGTATTATTAAATATAGTACCATGCTGTACATTACATCCCCAGGACTTATTCATTTTATAACTGGAAGTTTGTACCTTTTGACCTTCATTCATTAATCATATTTAAATGGCTTTTCTTAATTGCTATTTACTTAGAGTTTTTTTTTTTTAAGGAATAACTTCTGGAGTTATTTTCAATCAATTTTTTTTCAATATCTATTGCTCTGATCATATGGGTTTTCTCTTATTTTCTGATATGATTAATTATTGATAAATGGGCTTCCCTGATGGCTTAGATGATAAAGAATCTGCCTGCTAATTCAGGAAAGCTGGGTTCAATCCCTGGGTCGGGAAGATCCCTTGGAGAAGGAAATGGCAACTCACTCCAGTATTCTTGCCTGGAGAATTCCATGGACAGAGGAGCCTGACAGGCTACAGCCCATAGGGTCACAAACAGTCAGACACAACTGAGCGACTAACACACACACACACACACACCCTTGCCTTTCTTCCTTGGTTATGCTAACCATTCACTTGATACTTTGCTGTATTTATTTGTATATATTAGGTAGGTCAGTTATATCTCTCAGTCTTTGAGAAGAGGCCTTATATAGGAGACACCCTATGAGGCCCAGCAGCACACTCTCCTCTGGTTGCCAGAGCTTTACCTTCCAGGGGTGCCCCTTATCTGGGTTGCCTGGACTTTTCTGTTGTGATGAGGTTGGCTTCTGTGGGCCAGGTCCCTGAAGCTGGCACCCAGCCCAGGTGGCTCGCAGGTCCTGCTCATGTGGTGATGGTCAGCCAGGTCAGGTTCCAGCGCAATGGCTGCACGGCCCAGAGTGTCTGGAGCTGGGGATAGCCCATGGGTGTGTGGGGCTGAGTCCCAAGGCTGGCGCTAACCTGCTGGTGGGCAGGTAAAGCCTCTGGCATTAATAAGCCAGAGGGAAGACTCCAAAATGGCACTTGTCAGCACCAGTGTCCTCAGGATAGAGTGAGCTCTCAAAAATGACTGCTGCTAGCATCTTGAATCCAATTTGCCTCCTGTCTCTCTAGGAGGCTTTCAACATCGGCAAGTGGGTCTGACCCAGGCTTCAAAGCAGCATCTTTGCACAGGGACTTGGAGCATAGGAGATCCCTGTGTGCATCCTTTAAAAACAGAGTCTCCGTTTCCTACAGCCCTCTCCCCACTTTAGGCCCCAGTGGCCTCCAAAGTCAGGCATTTGGGAGATTCATCTTCCTGGTGCAAGGCTCCCAGCTTGGGGAGCCTAATGTGGGGCTCAGACCCCTCATTCCTCAGGGAAACCTCCAATTGTGATAGTTCTCCTGTTTGCCTGCCCAGGGTGTGGATCTTGACTATACTGTCTGCACTCTGCCTACCCATCTCTCTGTGATTCCTTCTTTATATCTTTAGTTGTGGAAAATCTTTTCTGCTAGCTTTCAGGTCATTTTCATCAAAGGTTGCTCTGTAAACAGTTGTAATTTTGGTGTGCCCATGCAGGGAGGTGAGCTTAAGGTCTTCCTGCTCTACCGTCTTGGCCACATCTTTCTCTATAAATACTAAAATGGTTATTTAAATATCTACATGAGAGCCTCAATTTACTTCTCACAGAGCCTAAAATATGTACCACCCAGCCTTCTTCAAAAAACTTTGCCCTGTTCTTGATTTTCAAATAGGTTACAGAATAGTTGCACATGCAACATAATGATATTCTCTTACTAGATTTTTTTGGCGTGAACCATTTTTAAACTCTTTATTGAATTTGTTACAATATTGCTTCTGTTTCATGTTTTGGTTTTTTATCCATGAGGCATGTGGGATCTAGTTCCCTGACAAGGAATCAAACCTGCACTCCCCACATCAGCAGGCAAAGTCCTAATCACTGAATCACCAGAGAAGTCCCTCTCTCACTGTTTTAACCCACATTCTCTGTTAGTTCTGTCTCTTTTCTTACTCCTGTGAAGTGAAAGTCGCTCAGTCATGTCTGACTCTCTGTGACCCCATGGACTATACAGTCCATGGAATTCTCCAGGCCAGAATACTGGAGTGGGTAGACTTTCCTTTCTCCAGGGGATCTTCCCAACCAGGTATCAAACTCAGGTCTCCCACATTGTAGGCAGATTCTTTACCAGCTGAGCCGCAAGGGAAGCCCTTTTTTACTCCTAATCTTGTATATTTTGCTCTCCCACTTTTGTTCTTAATCAAGCTCATGAAGAGATTATGTATACATTACCAATTTTGAAAAAATCTAGTTTTGCATTTATTTATACATTCTACTCTTTCAGCTTTCTATTTCATAACTTTCCATTTTGGCTGGGTTGCCACATTTCATCATTTTTTGGGACACCACTAAGAAAAATAAAACACTTCCACACTATCTAGAACATAAGGCTTTCTTATCACTTAGAATGTTTATTTTGTACTTATGGGAAGAGCTCTTTTAGAGTCATTAGGCATAAATTTTAATCATATTTCTCTTATGCATCCATAAAAGAAAATATAAAATCACTGACTATACTTCTAAGATGTCTTCTGATTGAGAATCGAGCTCTTTTATATCACCATCCACTCAATCATCAATGTTCCAAATTTTCTGCACAATTTTGTCCTCCGTGTTGGTGACACAGCATTTCCTAAAAGAATGTTCCACTACTGTTTCCAAGATTTTCTTCCAAATTGCTGATACTAGCTCTCTCTTACTGGAAGTGTCATTCAAATTATTTCAGGTACCAAACAGTATTCACAGCCCTTCTTCAAACAGCCCTTAAATGGTTTTTTGACTGACATCCCAAGGGATTTCAATCATGCCACCAGAAAGAACAGCCAAGTTCTTACAGGCACAGGTAATAAGAGGTCACATGGCTACACGGTCAACAGAAATTGAGGACACATTCTGATTTAAGAAATGTCAAAATAAAAAGGGAAGCAGTCCTTAGAATTGATAAAATATGGTAATCCTCACTTTGTGATTATTTTGAGTTATTGTATCTTTTTCTAAGATAGGCAATGTTATTTTCAGTTCTTCTATCTCCAGGCAAGACTAATGGAGTGGGTAGCCATTCCCTTCTCCAGGCTATAATAATAAAAATATTTAAGGCTATGAATTTTCTATGAGAATAGTTTTTGCAGTGACTACTAGGTTTTAAGGTAAAGCATTATATTCATCATAGGTTTAAATAGATTGTAACTTCAGTTTTGATTTTGGATGGTACCAGGTGTCTTCTGTTTATTTTTATTCTCCATGTAGTGACATTTTTATTATTTTCCAATCTTTGCTTTAAACTGTTTTGAATTAGGACCGTACAATTTGCCTGTAAAATCTCTACCTCTTAAAATGTATTAAGATGAGCTTTTTTGGTAACACATAACTAGTTTTGGGCTTCCCCAGTGGCTCAACGGTAAAGAATCCTCCTACAGTGCAAGAGCCATAGAAGATTTGGTTTCAATCCCTGGGTCGGGAAGATCTCCTGGAGAAGGGCATGGCGACCCACTCCAATATTCTTGCCTGAGGAATCCCATGGACAGAGGAGCCTGGCAGACTACAGCCCATGGGGTCACAAAGAGTCAAACACAGCTGAAGAGACTTATCACGCATGCAACTAGTTCTATAAATTTTTATGGGCATATACACTTATGATTTTACCCCAAAGAAATAAAATTAAAGTTAATTAAAATAAAATCCACTAAGAATTAAAATCAGTTAGATAATTTTCATTCAATTCCTCATTGTCTTAACTTTTTTTTCCTACTAGTTATGAAAACAAATAATTAAGAAATCTGGAGAAGTTTGGAGCTTCTGGGTAATAGGAAACTTAAGTGTGTCTGGGGAGTAAGGTTCTTTTTTAACCACGCAGGTGCAGCCACAATATTAGAAGTCAGAACAGAGCTATTTCTCTGGGCTCCTAACTGACAGGTTCCTGAAAAGAGCTTCTAGGATCCTGGTAATACTCTGAGTTAGTTTTTATTATTATTATTTATGTGCCAGTTGCATGGATATATTCAATCTATCAAAATTCTATCATTTTTATAAATTTATTTCTATATGTTATTCTTTTTTTAGAAGTTTTTTTTTTAAATAGAGCACCACAAGGTAAAATTATTTAATGCCATTTCTTCTTTCTTTCCCATTCCCATTCTCTTCAACAAATATCGATGTAAGAGAAATATTAATTTCACATTTAGACCTGTTTTGGGAAAACTGCTTTGTGTTTTTGCTCCTTCCTTTTTCCCTAGGTCTTTTCCCATATATATATCAGTGAAGACAGTTTAATCTACAGTTAAGGCACTATTTCTCTGACTGAACTCGCTCACACAAAACCTTATACAGGTCAGGAGAACTTTCTCCATCTTGTCTTCACGTAAACTTCAGAGTAGCAGAGAAAAAGTAATGCCGAGAGTCCACCTGGCTTTTAAGCCACTTCCACCCTCATTGGAAGTCCTGAACCTGACAACCATAGGGGCCCAGAGGAAAGGAGCTATCATTCCGTGCCTGGTGACACGCCTTAATGAACTGGAAGAGCATGTTTCATGTGTCAACCCTGCAGTGTTCCCAGCTGCTCAAAAATCTTTCTTAATCCTGCAAACCAGCTCTTAAACTCATGAAACTGGTATCTTAATCCTTTTCCCTTCATCATAAAACCAAACGATGTAAGTAAACATTTTGCTTTGTTAAGAAAAGACTTGTGGTTACCAAAGGAGAAAAAAAGGGGAGGGATAAACATGGGATTTAGGATTAACAGATGCACGCTACTATGTATAAAATAGATAAACAACAAGGATCTGCTGCATAGCACAGGGAACTATATACTCAATATCCTGTAATAACTTATAATGGAAAAGAATCTGAAAAAGAATAGCTAAATATACATAAGGGCTTCCCTGGTGGCTCAGCTGTAAAGAATTCACCAGCCAATGCAGGATATATGGGTTTGATTCTTGAGTAGGGAAAGTCCCCTGAAGAAGGAAATGGCCATATTCTTGCCCTGAGAATCTCATGGACAGAGGAGCCTGGTGGGCTATATGTCCATGGGGTCACAAAGAGTTGGACATGACTAAAGCAGCTTCTCACACATGCATGCACAGCATATAGCTGAGTCACTCTGCTGTACACCTGAGATGTTGTAAATCAACTATACTTCAATAAAAATTTTAATTTAAAATTAAAAAGAAGGCAGAAAGATTCCCGTGCTTGTTTCTAGTTAGGTTTGAAGTGGGAAAGAGAGAGTTTCGATCACCTGTGCTTACTTATTTAACATCTCTCATTTTTCTTTGACATTCCTTAATACTTGTCCAATTGTACCTCTGATATTCTCATGGAATCCATTTAAGAAAAGAATCACCTCCTTAGAACTCCTTAGGTTCAAATGTATTCTTTTTAATGGCTGAGTAATACTCCATTGTGTATCTGTACCACAGCTTTCTTATCCATTCATCTGCTGATGGACATCTAGGTTGCTTCCATGTCCTGGCTATTATAAACAGATGTACGGCAAAACCAATACAATATTGTAAAGTAATAATAATATTAAAATTAAATTTAAAAAAAAGAAAAGAATCAGACTCATGAGTGGCTTGATCATTTTCTATTCAAACCCATCCTGTGGGACCTAATTTTTCCCCGTTCACTAGATTAAATTTAAGACAAGTCTCATGGTTTTATGTTCAATCATCACCAATTTTTTTTAAAAAGTTTTCCAGCTACATACATGAAAATAGTCTCAGTTCAGTAATTAAAATATCTAGTCTTACAGAATAGTCACAAGATTCAGTTCTATTTATAATGACATATTTTTCCTGATAGATATGCTTTGAGAAGGAAATAGGTGTGGTCAAGGCTTTTCTGTTTCATCTTGAGTTTCTGTTCCCCACCATCTCTAGGTTGTGTTCACCTCTTCTAGGCTTAAAGAGCAGGGAGAAGCCAGGGCAGAAATGTTCTTATTAGACAGATACTATCATAAGCTGCTGTTTGAGGAGCATACAGCAAGCCTGGAATAAACCTGAACTATTTTACTCAAAAACAAAATGCATGAGCGTGGCACTGACATGCCATGTGTGATTAATAGTGTCACTTCACAACCATGTGTCTGAGGAGTTCAGAGTGTTTTGTACCAGCTTGTCAGCATTGTTTATTGATAACAGTGAGGTTGGTGAGTTGCACCTGGTCTTGGTGAAAGCCCCAAAAATCTCACCCATCAGGGCTGATTGCATAGCAAAAATATATCCATGTGCCCAGCAGAGTATGAGAAACCCTGGTTCAGACTCTCCTCTGGGCTCCATGGTTCCGCAGTATTCTGCACACACATCAATGGTTCCTGAGCTGGGGCAGAGGTGGGGGATGAAACAGAGCTGATGCTCTGTTTCATCCTTGTCCTGAGTGAGCTGTAGATTGTTAAGTGCTGACTATGTGAGTCCTGCGAGTCTTTAGCAATCCCAAAGAAATCAACCCTAAATATTTATTAGAAGGACTGATGCTGAAGCTGAAGCTCCAGTACTTTGGCCACCTAACGCAAAAAGCCAACTCATTGGAAAAGACCTTGATGTTGGCAAAGGATGAAGGCAAAAGGAGAAGGGGACAACAGAGGATGAGATGAATAGATAGCATCACCAACTCAATGGACATAAATTTGAGCAAACTCTAGGAGATAGTGAGGGACAGGGAAGCCTGGCATGCTGCAATCCATGGGGTCACAAAGAGTAGGACACAACTTATCAACTGAACAACAACAACCTCTACTGCCACCATTAATGCAAGTTGACACCAGTGCTTCCTAGGATGTGCAGCTTTTGAGGGGTGTTTTGTGGGTATTTCACAGGGTCCTCCCAAGACTAGGTTTCTTCCACAAGCCTCACCCAGCAGGACCAACAGCACCCTCTCGGACTTCCCCTTGCCCTTCCAGGCAACCTTCCTGGTTGACATCTAAGTCAGCCCTCCCGGGCAAATTTGGTCAGAAGGAAACATACTTTCTTTGCTCCACTCAGCTTGGGGAGTGGAAATCATCCCGTCTGCAGCAACTTTTCACTCTCAATGAAGCAAAGCAACAATGGTCTCTTACCTTTTGATGACTCACACATGAATCCATCAGGACACATTGTCAGATTCACTGGTGGTCCTTTGGAAGACCTTCTCTCTGAGCTTGAGGTCAAAGAAAAATGTCCCTCCTTTCCAAGTAAAAACTTCTTCTAATCTCTATTCAACCTTCTATATTCTTGATGCTGAGAGGATACAAGTTTCTAAATAGTACTGGAAACTTCCTGCAAGTCCTGCATGGTGGTGTTATATCCCATTTTGTAATGTATATTAATTTCAAGTCTTGAAGTCCTGGCCAAATCTGATAGTCATTAAAAAAAAAAAGTTTTATTTCAACATCCTATGACACTGCTATAAGTGGAAAATCAAGATTTGAACCCACAATTAGTTGATTCCAAGTGCCTTATTCTTTGTACTGGGCCAGATATTTAAATCAATGTGAGGATGCTGTTTAGAATTTACTTAGAACCTTTTGGACTGTCCTCATTTTGGTCTTGGAAAAGATGTCCTTTCCAATATGTCTGTGCCAGATCCTTCCTTTCTCAGTGAGTTTTGTCCACTTTATTCAGAGATGGAAAACCAAAGGAAGTTTTTAGGTTCCCTTTCCTTGGTCAATGGAAAAATTTAATTAGCTCCTCTGTTCAATGAACAGTGTGTTTAGCTGTTGTCAGACATAGTTTTGTGGTATAAATCCTTCCTTAGAGAAATGGTGAGGTAGAGTGGAGCAAAAATATAAAAAATTTAAAAAAATACTTTCTCAATGAATGCTTAGAAAAAGCATTTGAAAGTGTTGTTTGCCACTGGTTACTGACTCTAAAGTTTAAGATTCCCAAATTTTCATTTCCAGTTGGGGTCATATCAATAAATGTGCTAATCTCCCTGTGTCCTATGACTGACATTGCTATATTCATTATGGACAGTAAACTCAAGGCTCTCTGGCACCTCTTCTCACTCTTGAGTTTTGGCCATGTGGTCAGCCGGTCAGAAGTCACTAGGGAGGCCTCTTCCCACGTTTAATTATTTCCCCAACCCATTCTGCCCAGCTCATCCCACAGTTGCTTCATAATAGAAGTAAATAGAGAGATGCATACATGTTCCTACTTAGTTGTATCCAACTCTTTGCGACCCTATGGACTGTAGCCCACCAGGCTCCTCTGTCCATTGGATTCTCCAGACAAGAATATCAGAGTAGTAGACATTTCTTCCTCCAGGGGATCTTCCCAACCCAAGGATGGAACCCAAGTCTCCTTCGTCTCCTGCATTAGCAGACAGATGCTTTACCACTGAGCCACCTGGGAAGCCCCAAATAGATAATATTGTGCAAAACGCAACATTTCCTCTTTTTTCAATACAAAACAATCAGTCTTCCCAGTCACTTTTATGCAATGACATAAAAGAAACATCAGGAGTTCTATCCAGAAAAAAGTTTGTAAGGATAGCCCCACAAGATCTTGTGTGGTGGTCAGTGGTTGAGACTCACACTTCCATTGCAGGGGGCATGGGTTCGATCCCTGGTTGAGGAACTAAGATTCTGCATGCTGCATAGCCAACCAGAAAATAAAATAAAAGTGTATTTTTTAAAAAAGAAAAAGCTCTGTGGTAAACAGATGTCTTTGGGCCTAAAGAAGGCAGTTAGGCCTTCCTTGGGGGCCCAGTGGGTGAGTCTGCCTTGCAGTGCAGGAGACATGGGTTCCATCCCTGGTCCAGGAAGATCCAACAGGCCTCAGAGCACCTAAGCCCATGAGCCACAACTACTGAGCCCACATGCTGCAACTTCTGAGACCCATGTGCCTAGAGTCTGTGCTCCGCAACAAGAGAAGCCACCGCAATAAGAAACCCGCGCACTGCAATGAGTAGCCCCTGCTCACCTCAGCAGAGAAAGCCAAGTGCAGTAACAAAGACCCAGTACAGCCAAAAAAAAACAGCATAAATAATTTTTTTAAAAGGAAGGTAGTTTAAAAAAAAAAAAGAAGAATCGCCCCAAAATATAAATCTCTCAGGCAGATAAAGCATCCTGCCATGGCAAAATAACAGGCTGGGTTTCTGCTCCTGAACTTTTACCCTAAAAGCCTTCAACTGCATTGTTTAAGTAAAACCTTCATGTTAGCTACTCCTATTTCATAAAAGCTTCAAGTAATATTTTCTATAAATTAAAAAAATTTTGATTGTTATAATAAGTTAAAAAAGTTAAAAAAAATTATGTTAAAAGTGTAACACTTCCTCTCCACCCCACCTCTTAAGAAATCAAAGTTAGAAGTTTGGCCATATACTTTCGCACGTTTCTTCATGATCATTTAAACATTATTAAGGCAGATCAGATTCTTTCACAGTCAGTTTAGTTGCTTAGTCGTGTCCATTTCTGACCCCACGGACTGCAGCCCTCCAGGCTTCCCTGTCCATCACCAACTCCCAGAGCTTGCTCAAACTCATGTCCATCGAGTCAGTGATGCCATCCAACCATCTCATCCTCTGTCGTCCCCTTCTCCTCCTGCCTTCAATCTTTCCCAGCATCAGGGTCTTTTCCAGTGAGCCAGTTCTTCGCATCAGGTGGCCAAAATATTAAAGCTTCAGCTCAGTAGTATTCTCCTGTTGATGGCTGTTCAGGAGTTAGTTTCAGTTTTGGAGTTCTCACAAGAGAAGATGAGCACAAGTCCTTCTACTCCACCATCTTGTAAGAACAGATATTCTTTCACATATACTTTAAAATCATATCATCCTATACGCATTACAACCGAAAATTTTTTTCTACTTATATAAGGTATTAATAAGCCTGGCTGTAGATAACACAGATCCATGTTAAGAAGACAGAAGTTTCTGTCTGATTTAACAATTTCTAGGTAAAGGGTCAAGGGGCCTTGTGGACCTCTGCTCCAAACTATGGGCCAGGCAGCCAAGGTTTTCTATCTTGTTACCCATCCTGTACAAGCAGTATCACTTATTCCACATGGCCTCAGTTTGCCATCATGGCCATGTTCAAGAAAGAAGATGGAGGAAAGAAGGCAGAAAGAATATGCCCCCACCCCTCTAATTTCAGAACACAGCACAGAAGTTGCCCATCTCACTTCCTCCTATTTCATTAACTAGGATCGGGTCACGTTGACTACACTTTGCTGCAAGGAAAGCTGGGAAATGTAGTCTTTTCCCCTGGCAGCAATGCGGCCAGCTAAAAATCGTGGAAAGGGTTAGACTTACCAGAGGAATGGGGGTGGGGTAATGCATAGTCTTTGCTCTTACATAATACATATCACTAACCATATCAAAAGTCAATGTTTTTTTTTTTTTCTTTTGGCAATGCCGCGCCTTAGTTGCCACATGTGAGATCTAGTTTCCTGACCAGAGATTGAACCTGCATTAGGAACTCGGAGTCTTAGCCACTGAACCACCAGGAAAGTCCCTAACCATTCTTTTAATAACTATTCTTTTCAATAATCATTCAATTCTGTAAAGTGTGGGTGATCATACTTTATTCAACGATCTTCCTATTTCTGAAAATGTGCCCTATTTCCAGGCTTTCATTTTCTCTTGGCCATAACAGGCAAGACTATTGAATTTGAGTGGAGATTTATCAAATATATTTAAACAAACGTATCTTATTCTTACCTCTCCTGGACAGACAGGTGGAGGGACTGTCAAGTTTCTCTTCTTCTCTATTAAAGAACCTTGAGAAAAGATGAAGAAACTCGTGTGAAAGGCCCTCTTGTTGTCCCTTGTCTCTAGGTGTTTGTTATTCCCTTCTCAGTGAAAAGAGCTATTGAAGATCACGCAAATGGAACTAGACATACGTCCTTAACTAAGAGGAGACTGCCTTTAGGGAAGAACAATGATTTTGCTTAGTTTCTTCAGATAATACGTTGTACGCTATACTCTGGAAGGTATACCCTTCAACTTAATTTAGCCTTCAAAGCTGAGAGTTTGTAGCTTTGGGACTCCTGGCAAGAAAACTGCTTTAGGTTAGAACAGGGATTCTCTGTAACCTGAATATACTGTCATAAAGCAATTCTTGGGGGATAAATTAAAAACAAAAAAGGAAACGAAAGAGAGGGAGAGAAGGGAGGAAGGAAAAAAATCAAGGAGCAACATCCAGGCACCAGAAGTCCATTTGGGAAAATGGGTCTCTGCTAGTCAAATCTTTTTGGTTTTAAGTCACAGACAATAACTCAAGTCAATGTAAAGATATAAGATATAGGAAACTTCCCTGGTGGACCACTGGTTGGGAGTCCACCTGCCAATACAGGGAGCAAGAGTTCAATCCCTGGACAGGACGATCCCACATGCCATGGAGCAGCTGAGCCCACGCGCCACAACCCCAGAGCCCACACGCCTAAAGCTCAGGCTCTGCAACAAGAGAAGCCACCACAGCGAGAAGCCAGTGCACCTCAGCTAGCGAAGTCCCCGCTCACTGCAGCTAGAGAAGGCCCTCGCACAGCAAGGAAGACGCAAAGCAGTTAATTAAATTAACCAATAAATTAATTAACTCATCTTTTAAGACATGGGAATAAGGATATAAGATATAAGAATTCTTATAAAGATATAAGAATGTTCAGGAAGAAAAAGGAAGATGGATCTGGAAGCCAAAAAGAGGACAGCTCTATGGAATCCGCTTCTCTTTTCCCACTGAAGACCAGTCTTTGGTGCTTCTCTGTGATTAAGTGAGCAGAGGGGGAATGTGCCCCAGCTTCTGAGACTCTGTCCTCTAGCTTCAAAAGACCAGAAAAGACTGATGAGGTCATAGTCTCAATCCAAAGTTCCCAGGCGAAAGAATATGGTTGATGCGGTGTGGGTCAGGCGCCCACCCTAGCTCCAGTCAACCATGGTCAGAAATGCAGCATCGGGAGAATAAACCTGGCAGGAAGGATGAGACCACTGTGAGGACAGGAGTCCTTCTCTAAGAATCATGAGCTGGGAAGGTGACCAGGTACTTACTCAAATTAAAGGTCAAGCCAACCACCTATTCAGCTGTTTCAGCAAGGGAAAGATAAAATACTCTGTGCATGCATGCTAAGTCGCTTCAGTCATGTTCAACTCTTTGCAACCCTATGGACTATAGCCCGCCAGGCTCCTCTGTCCATGGGATTTCCCAGGAAAGAATACTGGAGTGAGTTCCCATTTCCTTCCCCAGGGGATCTTCCCAACCCAGGAATTGAACCCACATCTCTTGTCTTCTGCAATGGCAGGCAGGTTCTTTACCACTAGTGCCACCTGGAAAGCCCAAGATATTCCACCTTAAATAACTATAAATTGCAGTGTGATCCAGGCCATCTCTGGATGTTTCTTGGATCAAAGTTCAGATGACATGGTTAGGATGAAATAAAACTGATGCATTCGTGCTTGTCCACAATCTGTGCAAACCTTTGCATTCAAACCAATAGATCAGAAAAAGGTCATTAGTGATGGCACAATTGCCTGAACAATGGTCCATTCTCTAGGAAGGGAGGCTTGCTGTTTTCTCACCACACTCAGACCCAACCATCAGGAAAGTCATTTCAACCTCAGACATATAATGACCTACTTCTCCTAGGGAGGTATAAGCCAGTACAAAAAGGACAGAGACATCCAATTTAGGAATGATCCTTCCCACACAGAGCACGGCGGGGAGCTGCCTGGACCAGGGAAATGAACTGTTCTCTAGGACCCATAAGCTATCCCTTGTGGCCATTCCTGTAGGTCCATCCATATGCCTCTGTCAGCTGGGAAAAAAAATCACAGTGTGAGAGTTGTAAGTTTTACTGGGGGCAAAATGAGGACTATAACCCAGGAGACAACCTTTGAGAAACTACTCCCAAGAGGTAGGGGGAAAGGTCAATATATATGTGATTTTGGTGAAGTGGGGTACATGCAGTCAAGCACACGTTTTCGCAGGTTTCCCCTATCGCAAGGACCAGATGTCACTATGAATGATTTACTGTTTTTCTAGATATAAGGAGATGCAAAAATTGGGCTCATAAAATCTGCTCCTGAAAATATGTAACTCTCTGTTGGCTTGTTCTGCCAATTTTTCCCAGAGCACACAGAGAGTTTCATTCCTGATCTCCACCTTAAACTCTTTTTCAGTGGGTGTTGAAGGTCTGCGGTTGCACTGGCTTAATCCTTAAAGAAGCACATGGCAGCTGCCAATTTTTAGTTGGCATCTCTTTCTTAGACTTCTTTGTCCCAAGTCTGCTAATCTTTCTCCTGCCGGGCCTCTGACCTATCAGTCAGGTGGTTTGCCACTGCCCAGGAGTCCTTTCATATTCTGACCTTGAACCATTTCTCCTTCCATAAAAGTACAGACCAGATGCACCACTCAAAATTCTGACCTTTAAGGGGTTTGAGTCTTTATCAATTATTCTGATTTCTACCATTCCTCCCAAGATGTTATAGTTTTCATTTACAGTTGTTTAAGGTATTTGGGCTAGCCTTGGGGCTCAAATGGTAAAGAATCTGCTTGCAAAGCAGGAGATGTAAGAGATGTGGGTTTGATCCTTGGGTTGGGAAGATCCCCTGGAGGAGGGCATGGCAACCCACTCCATTACTCTTGCCTGGAGAATTCCATGGACAGAGGGGCCTGGCAGGTTACAGTCCATGGGGTCACAAAGAGTTGGACATGACTGAAGTGATTAATACTTTTTCACTTTCAGGTGGCTCAGTGGGTAAAGAATTCATCTGCAGTGCAGGAGATGCAGAAGACATGGGTATGATCCCTGGGTAGGGATGATCCCCTGGAGAAGCACATGGCAACCCACTCCATTATTCTTGCCTGGAGAATCCCATAGACAAGAGGACCCTGGCAGACTGCAGTCCATGGGGTTGCAAAGAGTTGGACATGACTGAAGCAATTGGCATGCACGCATGTTTAAGTTAAGACAAAGAATGAGATGGTTGGATGGCAATCACTGACTCGATGGACATGAGTTTCAGTAAGCTCCAGGAGTTGGTGAAGGACAGGGAGGCCTGGCGTGCTGCAGTCCATGGGGTCACAAAGAGTCGGACACGACTGAGCAACTGAACTGATGTTTAAGTTATCTGTTGTTGAATAATGTTACCACAAAATATGAGATTTAAAACAGCAACTAGTTTATTACTTAGCACAACTCTGTGAGTTAACATGGGCCTAACTGGATCATTCCTCTGTTGATCTTGCTTGGAGTCTCTCACACAGATGTAGCCAGATGGCAGCTGGGGTTGGAATCTCCAGGATGGCTTCATTCGTGTGGCTGGCATCTTAGCAGAGAGGGCTGCCAGGCTGGGACCTCCTCATTCCATGTTTCCTCTTCATATAGCTTGTTTATATGGCAGCTGATCCCAAGAGCAAGCATTCCAAGAAGACAAGTCCCTATGTGCAACTCATATCAAGCCTTTGCATTCATCATCCTACTCATCACCATTTTCCCAAGCTCAGATTCAGTGTTGGGGGAGACAACTAACTCAAAGCTGTGAATACTGGGAGGCGTGGTGCATTCAGGGCCACCAAAGCTACTGCTCGATTGACCATTAAGAGTACAGCAGATGCCCCAAAGGCTTCCACTTTGCCTTTTCCACTACAAGAGCTCTAAACTTAGAGGCAAGGAGTAAATATGGTGGTTCCGCAAACTACCAAGTATGTTTGTTCCAGGGAAATAGCTTCTGGATGAGCCCATGAACTCAATGTACTCTAGGAGTCAGACCTACACTATCAAAAAGGAAGGGACCCCAGGTATTAATATCAACTCTGGTGTCAACAGTCTTAGAAATGTTTGGGTATTCCCTTTTATCCTGTGTACAGTTAACCGAGTAAACAATTAGAGGCTCTCTGGGGAATCATTACCCAGAGGAATTATATCATATTTCCCTGCTGTGGTATTGCAGGGTCATTCCTCCTAGGAACTTTGCCTATCCTGCATTTGACAAATTCCAAGTCCAAAAACTGGCTCAGGGGCTTCCATGGAAGTCCAGTGGCTAAGACATCACCCTCCCAATGCAGGGGGCCCTGGTTCAAACCCTGGTCAGAGAACTAGATCCCACGTGACAAAACCAAAAGACTTTGCTTGCCACGACTAAGACCCAGAGCAACAGAATAAACAAATATCTTTTAAAACAAAAACTGACTCAGACCTGGAAACTAGACAAGGGATATCGTGAACTTTTATTAAATTAGTTCCCTCAACCTCCTGATAATCTAACCTTGATTTCTTTTGATCCTATGGATTGAGCAATCCTTTGTGAATGCCCATTTATTTCACCTGCAAGGTTGCTACAAGTTCAGTTCAGTTCAGTTCAGTCACTCAGTCGTGTCCGACTCTTTACGACCTCATGAATCGCAGCACGCCAGGCCTCCCTGTCCATCACCAACTCCCAGAGTTCACTCAGACTCACGTCCATCGAGTCATGATGCCATCCAGCCATCTCATCTTCTGTTGTCCCCTTCTCCTCCCGCCCCCAATCGCTCCGAGCATCAGAGTCTTTTCCAATGAGTCAACTCTTCACATGAGGTGGCCAAAGTAATAAAGTTTCAGCTTCAGTATCAGTCCTTCCAAAGAACACCCAGGACTGATCTCCTTTAGGATGGACTGGTTGGATCTCCTTACAGTCCAAGGGACTTTCAAGAGTCTTCTCCAACACCACAGTTCAAAACTATCAGTTCTTCGGCTCTCAGCTTTCTTCACAGTCCAACTCTCACATCCATGCATGACCACTGGAAAAACCATAGCCTTGACTAGACAGACCTTTGTTGGCATAGTAATGTCTCTGCTTTTCAATATGCTATCTAGGTTGGCCATAACTTTTCTTCCAAGGAGTAAGCGTCTTTTAATTTCATGGCTGCAATCACCATCTGCAGTGATTTTGGAGCCCCCAAAAATAAAGTCTGACACTGTTTCCACTGTTTCCCCATCTATTTCCCATGAAGTGACAGGACTGGATGCCATGATCTTCGTTTTCTGAATGTTGAGCTTTAAGCCAACTTTTTCACTCTCGTCTTTCACTTTCACCAAGAAGCTTTTTAGTTCCTCTTCACTTTCTGCTACAAGTTACTATCTCCATAGCTCTCAGTAGGTCAGGGCTTCTGACTGCCATTTTTATCTTACCATTAATTATGATTTTTGTGCCCTCCTCACAGCTTCCCCAGTGGCTCAGAGGTAAAGACTCTGCCTGCAATGCAGGAACTGCAAGAGATGTAGGTTTGATCCCTGGGTCAGGAAGATCCCATGGAGGAGGGCATACTAACCCACTCCAATATTCTTGCCTGGAGAATCCCATGGACAGAGGATCCTGGTGGGCTACAGTCCAGTCCACAGGATCACAAAGAGTCGGACACAACTGAAGCGACTAAGTATGCGCGCATTTCTGATGGTGAAGTACCATGGATCCTATCAGCCCCATTGTTAGCGCTGAACTAGGTGCTCCAACAGCTCACCTTCTATTAACATCAGCACTGGCCTTCAGAATACAGCCACCACTGAACTTCTCAGTGATGTTCATGTCCTTCTGACCAGCTCAACCTTTACTCTTCTGGCTTTCTCATGGGATGTAGTCCACTAGTACTTTTTTAAATCCTTACTTGGTTTATGCTCTCTAGCATGCTCAGTTCTCTGAGCCTTTGATCCCTTCCACCATCTGCCACAGAGTTCTGGAATTTCTACTCCATGTAGTTAGACTATCACTTTCTCCAAGCTTCTAAGAGCATTCTAAGGGCTTATCAGCCTCACTCCCCAGGGTCCTTGCCAAGGTGTTAAATCATGTATCCTGTGAGGTGTTTCCCTACCTATAACTCCTCACTTCCTCCTCACCTTCACCCCCACTTGATTCAGCCTCCCGTGCGTACTCTTCCAACTCTCGGTACCACGTGCTGACCAGGTACAGCTGCTCCCTCTCCTCCCCCAGCAAGCACATCTCTTCTTTGGTCAGGTGATTCTGTGACCTAACTCTAGCTATTGGTCTAAAGAAGAGGCAGAGATAGATCCTGGAAGTGGCTGGGGTATGTTGCTTTTCAAGGCAGAGACTTCCTCCTTGTCTTCAAGAAAGAGAGCACACTAGCCTTTAATAGTGAGGACTTTGACCACACTAGCCTTTAATAGTGAGGACTCTGAGTCTATAGGCTCAGAGACTCAGGAAATTCTGGAGATTAAGAGTTTAATTACATCAGCCCAGGTCACCCTATTCCAAGTCGCAGAGTCCCACCTTTCTCATCAGGACCCCAAGGTAGCTGTCTTGCCATGTTTAAGAATTCAACCTCTTCTGGATCACCATCTCTCTTAAAATTAGGTCTCAGATTTGATGATGCTGAGTGTTTTCTGCCCTTTGGCTACAGGAAGTGAGAATCTTTCCATATGCTGCCAAGGAGGCCTCTGCTTTTCACCCTTCATTTTAAATGGGTGATGAATCATCCTAAGCCTTTCCTGCTCTCAGTGCCTTGATATCTCCAACCACCCACCTTCAATTCCATAATCCTAAAAGAATATTTGCTTTCCCTGAACTGCTTGACTGCTGAGCTATTGCAACTGCTAGTGAATTCCCTTCCACCGGTATTCCATCCCAGTACCCCACCAGCAACTACATCACATATTAGGGGTCTGATACCAGTGATGGGGTCCTCCTTGCCACCTAGCAAGTGATCCAGCTTCAAAATTGTGTTTTTCTTTTCAGTTCAGTTCAGTCGCGCAGTCGTGTCCGACTCTTTGCGACCCCATGAATCGCAGTACGCCAGGCCTCCCTGTCCATCACCAACTCCCGGAGTTCACTCAGACTCACGTCCATTGAGTCCATTATGCCATCCAGCCATCTCATCCTCGGTCGTCCCCTTCTCCTCCTGCCCCCAATCCCTCCCAGCATCAGGGTCTTTTCCAATGAGTCAACTCTTCGCATAAGGTGGCCAAAGTACTGGAGCTTCAGTTTTAGCATCATTCCTTCCAAAGAAATCCCAAGGTTGATCTCCCTCAGAATGGACTGGTTGGATCTCCTTGCAGTCCAAGGGACTCTCAAGAGTCTTCTCCAACACCACAGTTCAAAAGTTTTTCTTTTGGGGAGTTCTTTTTTAAAATATTTATTTAGTCGCATTCGATCTTAGTTGTGGCATCTGGGATCTTTTGTTGCAGCACGCAGGCTTCTCTCTAGTGGCAGTGCCAGAGAGCATGGGGGCTCCAGCGCGCAGGCTCAGAAATTGCATGGCACAGGTTTTGTTGCCCCAGGACATGTAGGATCTTAGTTCCCCAGCCAGGGATTGAACCCATGACCCCTGCATCGGAAGATGGATTCTTAACCACTAGACCACAGGAAAGTCCCCAGAATCCTTTCTTTTGGATTCCGCTTGCTAGAATTATGTCTGATACCAACCTTTGTAGGTAAGCTTCCTGTAAAAAGACTCTGAGATTGAGGTTGATTAGGGTGTCTTGCTGGAAACAACTCCTATAAGCAAGTAAGGAAAGCAGAATGGTGTGGGGTGAGAGAGGGGGTGGGGGGGTATTTGAATTATGATGCAAGGCAGGAAGACCTAAACCAATCCATGGGGAGCTGTGGAACTAAAATAGCTCCTATATCAAAGATTTTCAATATTGAAGCAAGGGGGTCAACTTTGCGCCTCTGCACCAACCTGTCACTGGGGCAGGACAGCTCCCTTTGTCCAAGGACAGTTTCTGCTGAGCCATCAACAAACAACATACCTACCCGCTGGGGAATGTGTTCCCCAGTTCCTAAGGGAGAAGCTGGAAAGCATATCACAGCATCCACCACACAGCCTAAAGAGAACTCACTACACAAACCTGACCTTGTAAATGCACTTATTAATAAAAATGAGAGTCTAGGGAAGCATAACTATGTTTTCATAAGACTTAAGGATCTGGTCAATATACAATGATGGCAGGGCAGTGAGAAAGACAACAAATATCAGAAGCCTAAAAGCATCATGAACCTAAAATCTCATGACTAGCAAGATAAACAATTAGAAAGTGGACCAGCCAGAGCCATTGACCAGGATTCTGGTTTAAATCATCTTGAACCTAAAAAACAGGTCCTGTATCCAGACCAAGAACAAATGGTGCATCCCAGAATCTGCCCTCTAAGTTGGTCTGATGAAGTTATTGTTACCTTGGAAAGGTATAAGAACACAAGTGAGAATGAGGATACAGATTTGGGTAGAAAACACTGAAATCAATACTGTAAGTAGAAAAATAGGACTGCGATCATTGTGATATTCTGTGTGTTTAATCTCCCTCTTGGGATGTTTAGAGCATTTAAGAGAATCCTAATACAAGGACCTGTGAAGATTTACTGTGTGAAAGCATTTAATCAAATAAATTTCTAAGTTTCAGGGGAGATATCTTCTCAAATTCATCAATTTTGACGTGTTAGTTATGTTAAATAGCATGCAACTGTTTAGAATCAGGAGGAAATGGCAAACCACTCCAGTACTCTTGCCTGGAAAATTCCATGGAAAGAGGAGCCTGGTGAGCTATAGTGCATGGGGTCACAAAAGAGTCAAACTGACTGGAGCATGCACACACACATATATTTAGAATATTAATTATTTAATCACTTATAATGCTTATTCTTTTTTAAAATCCAACAAGTTAATAAATTGAGCATGAAAGGAAAGATAGGTAGTAGCAAGTATTCCTCTCCAAACATAAAAAGCCCTTCAGATAGTAAATAATAAAATCAATAGAGACAATATAACGAGTCGTGTCCCCAGGGTTGCCATAGGATGTATAATTTGATACATATTGGTTTTGCTGTAACCACAAAATTCATTTTCTATATTTAAAAGACACCACTCAAGGGGAATGCCTGGTGAACCAGTGGCTGAGTCCATCTTGCAGTGCAGGGAACACAAGATTGATCCTTGTTCGGGGACTAAGATCCCACATGCCATGGGGCAACTAAGACCACTAGCCACAATGGAAATCCTGCTTGCGGCAACTAAGACCTGCCACAGCCAAATAAATAAATAAAATAAAAAAATTTAAAAAGCACAACCCAACAAAAGACAGTTCAAAGCTAAATATAAGTAATTGGATATCATCCACGACTTCTACCTCTTTCTGTCTGTCATTCCCATTTGCCAGACAATTGTGAGCTGACTCTACATGCAAACACTGATGGAATTCTCTTGGTTGGCTATGATACAGGAGGAGCTCTCTATCTGCTTCTCAATCAACCACTTCCATCCTTTCCTCTTCCTGGAAGGCAGCAGAGAGTGTGCCAGCATCCGAGAAAATGTCAGCTGGAATTGGTTATTGTTGGTGACTCTATCCAAAGTCATTTCCACTGATAAGTTTGCTTGACTCCCCAGGGTGGAAGAAAATCAGAAAAATCAGCATAAATTCAGAATAACTTTTGTATGATACAATAAATAGAAAATGCAAAACTACTGACACTTCAGAGAAGCCAAGATCCAGGCAAAGATTCCGATTTTAAAACCGATTCCCTGTTCTTAAGTACTCTGGCTTAAAAGTACTAAGTCTTCTAAATACTCGGGTTTCCAAAATGCACACTGTGTACTTAAATGAGTCTCTTGGATGTATTTAAGCAAACCCCAATGAGCTTATTCCCTTTCCTCTGTAAAGCATTTCAGCTCTGCACCTGCAATGGGAACTCCCTGTCCTTGGACTCACAACCTCTCACGGAAGCTTTTAATCCTCATGTAGAATGTAGGTGTGAGAGCTTCCTGACCTGACTCAAAGCCACTTTGACATCCAAACAAGTGAGCACACAGTGCCCACTCTGTTCTCACGGATTTGTTTGTGTTTTGGGGTTTTCTGTTTTGTTTTGCTTCCAACTCTTGATTTCCTTTTGATTTTATGTTGAGTTTTATTTACTTTTTAAGTCACTTTCCTGAACCAGCTCGTCATCAAATATCAGCCAAGTTGGCCTGGAGTTGCCCTAGTCGGAGGGGGGTTGGTGCGCAGGATGTGTGGTTGATGCTAAGCCTGACTACCATCCTTCAGCACTCCTTCTTCCCAACAGACGCACAAAACATGGAGACTCTTGTCCCCTGGAGAATTTCCTTGTCCTCCAAGGAAACTTTCCCCAAAGCGCTGTGAAGGAGAGGAAAAATCTCTGATCTCCACGGGCCTGGATCCCAGCCCCAGCACTGCCACTAGCTGCCTGAAGACCTTAGGCAAGTCACCTCCCTTGTCTGTGTCTGGGTGCTCATTGGTAAAATGAAGGCACAAGATTAGATCCTGTAATAAGAAGTCTGGTTCTTTTATGATCAGTCGTTGGAATTGACAGGTTTTTTTTCTTTTCAGCGTTATATCTTTTTTAAAAAAATTCATTTATTTATTTTTGGCTGTGCTGGGTTTCTCTCATTGCGGTTCGTGGGGGCTCCTCTTCATAGTGGTGTGTGGGCTTTTCATGGCAGCGGCTTCTCTTGTTGTGGAGCTCAAGCTCTAGGCCCGTGGGCTTCAGTAGCTGCAATATGTGGACTCTAGAGCACAGGCTTCGGCAACTGGCACATGGGGTTAGTTGCTCCTCAGCATGTGGGATCTTCCTGGATCAGGGATTGAACTCACGTTCCCTACATTGGAGGTGGATTCTTATCCACGGTGCCACCAGGGAAGTCCTGGAATTGACAGCTTTTAACTTTCCCTTTCCCTCTTCCCCTTCTGCCCCACATCTGGAAAAGCTGAAAAGAAATCCCAGATGTTCTCTCCAGGGACTTTCAAGTCACTCAAACTTCTGCCAGCACATGGGAACCCAGTTCTATTTCCCCAAATGGCTATAAAAACCGCAACCAGTCTCCCATCCCTCAGCTCTCAGGCTATTTTTGGAACTGCCCAGGACTTTAGCTGCTCTCTCCAGAGTGCCTCATTATTGTGACTAACAAAGTTTTTCACCCGCTCTTGAGACGTGGCTTAATCAGTCTCAACATTTGAACCAAATTTAGGGTTGAAGTGTATCCAGCTTCTACAGGGTGGTCACAGCAGATGGCCTCCAAGACCTTTGTTCTAAAACAACACTTCCAGGAGAAAAGAAAAGCGACCTGCATGTAGAAATTAACAGTTTCTAGTGACCTTGAACAGAGTCGGACACGACTGAAGCGACTTAGTAGCAGCAGCAGCAGTGACCTTGAAAAATAAAAAGATGAAATCAACTTTAATAATACAGTCTATTTAATCCAATACAGCGAAAGTATTAGCATTTCAACACATTATCAACAAAAAAGTATTAAGGAGATATTTTAGCATTATTTATTTTCATATAGAAGTTTCCAGCCTCTGGTGAATATTTCGTACGACAGCACATCATCACTTGTACCAGCCACATTTCAAGTGCTCAAAATTCAGTTTTGGCTAGTTTTAGACGGTACAGTTCTAAGAGATCCTAATGAACCATTGTTGTTAATAAAAGTATTACTATATTCATCAAAACTAAGATGCCACAATTATGAAATATGTTCGTATTCATATATCATATAAAATTGTAATTATAAGACCATAAATTGTCAAGTGAATTCAAAATTCAAAGACATTAAATTTAAAGTGTACTTTAGAATTGATTTTAAAATATATATTAAATGTATATACCTAATACATATATATATACATATATACTTAATATATAAGTATATATTATAGATATGTGTATATATACTTATATACATACATATTATGTATATATATATTGAAGTGATTAAAATACATATTTAACATACATACATTATATATATTACATGTATATGATGTGTGTGTGTGTGTGTGTATATATATATACACACATATATATGGTTGGTCAAAAGTTTCATTAGGATTTTTCCTTAAGATCTTATAGAAAAACCCAAAAAAACTTTTTGGCCAACTCTATATATACTAGTTTTCCATAAAAGGCCAGACATCTGGGTAAGCTGTGAGGTGAGAAAATCAGTGTCTTTGGTGTTCTTACCCATTTTCTACCAAATTCTCTCTCTCTCCTTTGACCCTCTCCACTTAGTTCCTGCCAATCCTTGCTTTAATTATCATTTAATGATGAGTGAGCCCTCACTGATAAGCACTCACTGTATTACCGAAATCCTTGACGTGGCACTTGCATTTTCAGAAAGGTCATTTTATTGAGCCCTGTGCCATGCAATGAGCTCATTTAATCCTTCCAGCAACCCTGATTCAAGCATTATTTTCATTTCCATGGTGGGTGCGGGATGAGGAAGAGCAGACTCAGGGACCCAAGATCAAACGGTATCTAGATGGCAAGTTTGGCTTTCAAACCTAGGTCTGTCTAAGAGCCCAGGTATTTTCTCTGTAACCAAAAAAGGTGACTCAGACAGTAAAGAATCCACCTTCAATGCAGGAGACTCAGGTTTGATCCTTGGGTCGGGAAGATCCTCTGGAGGAGGAAATGGCCACCCACTCTAGTAGTCTTGCCTGGGAAATCCCATAGACAGAGGAACTTAGAGGGCTACAGTCCATGGGGTCACAGAAGAGTCAGACGCAAGTTAGTGGCTAAACCACCACCACCAGGATGACAAGTAGGGTCCCAGAAGGCAGCACTCCTTCCTAATGAGACCTCCTCACCCCTTCACCGATGCCTGAGGCTGGCACTGGCGATGGCCCCTCCATCAGAAACCCCATCAGACGCAGCTCTGGCCACAGCATTTGGCCACCTGTGGTGACTCAGCAGGTTTCCTCTGCATGTCTGCAAGAAGCGTTGAAATCAGAAATTCCCCTTTAAAAATAATGCACTATCCTGAGCACCACGGAAATGCCTCAGTGAGCAGATGCAAATGCACACACACCAAGAAAGGACTGAATTGTGCATTTTTGGACGTGAGACTACACAGCTGAGTGGCCAGGGCCCGGCACTCAGGACACAGGGTCTACACAACTGCCATTCTCAGGAGTCCGTCAGTCACAGCTGGGTAGACGGGACTTGTTTTTCTCCTCTACACTTGACAGCAGCATCCCAAAGACCTCGGTCAGGACTGAAGGGCTACCTGGCAAGCCAGCCAGATTGAATTCCAACCCAGCTCAGCCAGCTGAAATGTGAGAAGTGGGTATTCTTCGGGATAACCAGGATCAAGGCAGCACGTGGCATAAGCAATGCTTTGAAACACACAAGCAAAGAACCCTTCCACCAAGGCTCTCAGCTGAAGGTGTGGGTAGGTATCAAAACTGCTCATCATTCTGACAGATAATTTAGAAAGGTACAGAAAGAATGACTATAATGTTTTGCAATGTCTAAGGTCCGTCTAGTCAAGGCTATGGTTTTTCCTGTGGTCATGTATGGATATGAGAGTTGGACTGTGAAGAAGGCTGAGCGCAGAAGAATTGATGCTTTTGAACTGTGGTGTTGGAGAAGACTCTTGAGAGTCCCTTGGACTGCAAGGAGATCCAACCAGTCCATTCTGAAGGAGATCAACCCTGGGATTTCTTTGGAAGGAATGATGCTAAAACTGAAGCTCCAGTACTTTGGCCACCTTATGCGAAGAGTTGACTCATTGGAAAAGACCCTGATGCTGGGAGGGATTGGGGGCAGGAGGAGAAGGGGATGACCGAGGATGAGATGGCTGGATGGCATCACGGACTCCATGGACGTGAGTCTGAGTGAACTCCGGAAGTTGGTGATGGACAGGGAGGCCTGGCGTACTGCGATTCATGGGTCACAAAGAGTCGGACACGACTGAGCGACTGAACTGAACTGAACTGAACTGGGGTTTCTGATGGGACCATGGGAATACGTGGAGTAGTGGGGTGGGGTGGGGTGGTAAGTAGCATAATTATCTGGAGTTTTCTTCATTCAAATAATCTGGTTCCTGGGTGGGAATGACTCAAAGGCTGAGCTCAGTTGAGATGGTTAACCAAAATGCCTATGCATAGCCCCACAGGGTGACGTGGGTTTCCTCACAGCATGGTGGGCTCATGATAGCTGGGCTTCTTTCACTGGGCTCCCAATGTGAATGTTTCAATGAACAGGGGGGAAGCTGTATCACCTTTTATGAATCAGCCTAGGAAGCCATCTAGCATAGTTTCCATGATAGTCTATGGGTTGAATCAGTCATAAGCCCACCCAGACTCAAGGAGAGATTAAAAAAATCCTCTATCTCTCAATGGAAGGAGTATCAAAAAAACGGGGGAGCCAATTTTTTAAAGCCAGTACTGTTAGCAAAAAAAAAAAAAAGGCATAGACAAGTAACAGTAACTACCTTCAGATCAGAAATGAATTTCATTTTCAGAAAACAATCCCAGAATAACTGCAATTTTAGAAAACTAACATCTTGCAAACCCTCCTAGAGTGGATTTTCTTTTCAGCCTTGAGGTTGCAAGACAGACCACCTACCCACCGACTTCATCTATAATTTAGCAATCAGTCAGGCAAGTACTTTTCAAAATATATGAAGAACACATTCTCTACTCCCTAGGAGTTGAAAAGTTTAATGAGAAAAAATGAGCTGGTTTACAGATTCTTTTCTTTAGCCTTTTCCATTGGTTGGAAGTTCTGCATGCTTCCTAGCTAACTCTGCCACTCATGTAAAATGAGCCCAAGTTCATTTTACTGTGTTTGCTCTAGCTTAGCCACCTGTAAAATGGAGCTAGCCATCCCTGGAGAGCAGGTTCTTGTGGCACCTTTTCTCTATTTACAACAGACTGTCAGATCCATGGAGACTGTGCTGTTTAAATGCAAATGTTGCGACTATCATTTCATTACTTGAAAAACTAAACAGCACAAGGATGCTTCTGTTGCCACGTTGCTAGGTAACCAACAGATCTCCCTGTCTGCACTTAAATGTCGAGACTCACTGCAGTTTGCACCAGGGCAGCCCTTCTTAAGCTGAGATGAAGGTGAGAGAGAGAGGTGGCTGACCTAGAGTCAAATTGCTATGGACATCACTGGGAAGAGAGGGGATTTAGCCCCCAAGTACTGTGGCAGGCTCCGCTTGATCTTTGAATCTAACAACTCAGCTCATAGTATCAATGCTAGAGATGGGCTCAACAACGAGATGGGCTTAGTGCTGACAAAGTTGAGATTGTTTCTCTGAAGGAGCCAAGCCCACATCCACTTCATTTTCTGGAGAGTAAGGACTGTGATAATCAAATGTAAGAAGCCGGCAATAATACCTGGAATGTCTTTCATATACTCAAGGCATGGCATTGCCGTTCTGACACATTAGACCACAGTTTTTAAAGGAAGGAGAAAACAGTCGTATGCTATTAATTATTGTTTAGTCACTACATCATGTCTGATTCTTTTCCAACCCCATGGACTGTAGCCCACCAGGCTCCTCTGTGCATGGGATTTCTCAAGCAAGAATACTGGAGTGGGTTGCCCTTTCCTTCTCCAGGGGATCTTCCTGACCCAGGGATCAAACCCATATCTCCTGCATTGGCAGGTGAGTTCTTTACCACTGAGCCATCAAGAAAGCCCCATTAATTTTATTTATATGAGCCATTAAAATATTCTTTCTGGGGCTGAGTAATCTTCTATTGGCAGTCCCAAGGCAGATGCTATTGGAAATGCCTAAAGGAAGATAATTTCTCCCAGATATGACATTTAGACACAATGACAAGTAATTACACACACACACACACAGAAGGAGTTCTCGCCCAGCATACCTCTAGGTAAATGCTATTTACTGAATATACTCTATTGCTAAAGAAAACTCTCCAGAATCTTTACCCTGGTGAGTCTTTGTCTCTTTAATAACATTTAAATCTGGCAGCAGCACCCCCCACTCTCAAAAACCCAGGGATATTTTCTCCCTGGCCATGCAACCGTGAAGAGTAATTTTAGAAAAGTCTGAAATGATCTCATCAATGGGGATGTGATATTCAGTATTCATCTGAAATCCTCTACCCATCTGTTTCCTTCTAGAGCAACATGGGAGAAAAAACAAGGAAACCAATAAAGTTGTTACAAATGAATAGGGGAAGGAGGGAAGGACAGAGGAAGGGAGTGAGAAAGTAAAATGGAGACAGATGGAAATCAAGCTGTTGTAGAATTCTGCCGGGACAAGGCAGAGATGGGAGTGGCGATGATTTTTCCTCAGAAAACCAAGAAGTTCGCTAATCTGTCACCAAGGATGTACTGGGCACTTGTTCCAGGAGCTGGGGAGCCACAGCAGAGCCCTGGCAGGGAGATACAGTCAGGATAGGAAAACCAGTAAGCATGCAAGTCAATGCATATTTACAGATGGCATGGGAGCCAGAAAGGAAACCCCCAGGATGCCCTGAGCAAATACAGCTGGGAGAACTGATTTAGACCGGCAAGAAGTGGAAGACCAACCTCAGTTGGTGACATTTGCTCTTGAGAAACACTGGGAGCCTATGGAAGGCAGCCAGGAAAGAGGCCGGAGCTCTCAGGCTGCTCAGCATCAGGACCAGACCACAAAGGCAACCGGAAGCGAAAGAGGAGCTGGTCCACAGCTCTCACTCTATCTGGACCAGGAAATTCATAGGAGCTGCAACCTGTGGGCTGGCTCTGCCCTCCCCCCTCCCCATCCTTTCCCAGGGATCCCAGGGAAAAGAAGCCTTCTGTTTGCAGGGTGGTTTGTAAATACTCTCTCTTTCTTCCATCTAGAATGAAGTCAAATAAATGTGTCTGTTTGCTTTTCTAATTTGACATATTATCCTCTCTTTTACTCCTTGTCACTTTTCATAGCATTTTCATCATTCTTTCATCCACATGAACCCCCCTCCCCTTAGTGCATAATTAAAAGCTTCCCCAGAATCAGTTGTAAAGAAGGCTTCACAGTAAGCTGTTTTGCACAATGAAATGGGACAGGATCTCGGTGTGTACAGACGGGGTGAATTTATTCTTTTAAAAACAGAACAAAGGAAAAGAAAAGGAAGGTTCTGGAGTTGGGAGAAAGCATTCATTTCTCTTGATGTTGAAAGAGTCCCTTAAGAGGACTCAGAGAAACCTCAAACAGGACTACATCAATTAGCTGCAAATTAAGTCAAAATGATATAAACTTTGTGGGAAAGATTTAACAATGTATCTTAATCCCTTGAATCATTTTTCTTAATGCAGCATGGCCACAACTTCCAGATGCTGGTAGCCTGGACAGAGATGAGAGGCAACATTCACAAGGACTGGCAGCGTTTATTCAGTCACAGCTGCCATCCTGCAATAAACATTCTATATGCAAATTGCCTCAAGTGACTCTCCAGAAATTGACTAGTTTCCTACGATGTAGCTTAGCACCAAAAGAAATTGAAAACATTTTTATGGCTTATGTCCATAATACATTCCTTCAGTATGTGCTGTGTTTTTATCTGCCAATATATTAAACCCTTCTGCTTGCTTAGACATCACCAGTTCATTTTTTGTGTGACGATGGGGAAAAAAAAAAAGCTCAAAATATCCATCTAAATGAGAGCTATTAATGGCCATCACCAAACTGCGTTCAAGCTTCCTTTGTTCTTGAAACTGAATTGCTTTCAAAAGCAATAAGAAAAGTTGTGCAGATTCAAACCAGTTATGATGTAGAAATCAAGCCCCATTTTTCCAGGGATGAAAGGTCTTGGGTGGACCCGATGCTTTGCTCGGAGTTATTTTGTCCTGTCCATAAAGCTTTGGTCACTTCTTTGCAACAGAATTTCCATCGAAGCTTTATAATCCAATTAATGAGATCAAGCAAAGCCACTGTCCTTCATGTTTTCTTTTTAATGGTGAGGTGAAGATGACTGTGTTTTTGTTTTGTGAGTTCCAAGGGGGTATTAAATACTTGGTCATGCTCTTAGAAGCCTCTTTTCCTTCTAATCCTGTTGCTCTTAAGAAAAGTTTGGCAGGGACCTTCAAAGCAGCTCCGTTTCTTTTGTTTCGCTTCCCTGGAGCTTTGCAAAATGGTAACAGTGCCCACAGCTCCATGCCTCCAACATAAGGCCCACCTCCTCCCACTGAAAGCTCACATCTCACCCCTGCTTCAGAACGGCAACAATGGCATGATGGGGTGGTTTTAAATGTGTCTTTATCACAGCACTAAGAGCTAGAAAAGGTAAGAAATGAAACTAATTCCATAGTGTTCACAGTTCTTCTGTTTCTTACTGACTTTTATCTAAGGAGCAGTAGGTGGATGCGTTCAATCACAGTTCTGTGCACGCCTGTGGACGCCAGTGCTGGGAGCTAGAGTTAACATTCTCTTCCCGGAAGGGACCACTTGCTGTACAAATTTTGCAACATGATTCATGCAGTTATAGACTGCTGTTGCTGGAGAGATCTTAGAGAAGTCTTCATGAAAGCTTCCACACTTTACAGGTGAAAACACTGAGACCTAAAAATGCTCATCATTCAAGTTCATATAATCAATTGGTGACAGGGCTGGAGCAAGGATCCATTTCCTGATTGCTGGTTCAGGACTGTTTGGGTCGAATCACACTTCTGCATGATTTTATAGGTTTATCAAAGATATTATGTTGTAGATATTTTACTGAATATATAGCAAATTAGCCATTTGAGTACACAGGAAAATAAATCATGTTGGAAAAAGAAGCCTGGATAGTGAAAAGATGCTACGTATGTGTGCTCAATCGCTTTCAGTCATGTCTGACTCTTCGTGACCCTATGGATTGTAACCTGCCAGGCTCCTCTGTCCCTGGAATTCTCCAGGCAAGAATACTGGAGTGGGTTGCCACACCCTTCTCCAGGGGATCTTCCTAACCCAAGGATCCAACCAGTGCCTCCTACATTGCAGGCAGATTCTTTAACCACTGAACCACCTGGGAAGCCTGAAAAGATGCTACTTGTCTTGAAATTAATTTTCAGGCTTAATAATTAGGGGCTTAGAAGTGTGCAGGCTTCAGCAGTTGCAAAACATGGGTTCAACAGTTGTGCTTCCTGAGCTCTAGAGCACAGGCTTAATACTTCCGGCACATGAGCTTAGCTGCTCCATGATCAGGGATCAAACACGTATCTCCTGCATTAGCAGGCACATTCTTAACCACTGAGCTACCAGGGAAGCCATGGAAGAGAATTCTTAATCATAAAAGTCACATATAATGAAAGAGAGACATATCAACAGAAAAATAGGCAAAAAGACATGAGCAGTAAAAATTACAAAAGAAGACATCCAAATAGGATAGATAGACAAATATTTAGTCTCAATATCAATAACCTCAGATAATATCTGTATCTCCATAGCAATAACCTTGGATATGCAGATGACACCACCCTTACAGCAGAAAGTGAAGAGGAACTGAAGAGCCTCTAGATGAAAGTGAAAAAGGAGAGTGAAAAAGCTGGCTTAAAACTCAACATTCAAAAAATTAAGATCATAGCATCCAGTCCTATCACTTCATGGCAAATGGATGGGGAAATAGTGGAAACGGTGACAGACTTTATTTTGTTGGGCTCCAAAATCACTGCAGATGGTGACTGCAGCCATGAAATTAAAAGACATTTACTCCTTGGAAGCAGAGAAGGCAATGGCAACCCACTCCAGTACTCTTGCCTGGAAAATCCCATGGACAGAGGAGCCTGATAGGCTGCAGTCCATGAGGATGCTAAGAGTCGGACACAACTGAGCAACTTCACTTTCACTTTTCACTTTCATGCATTGGAGAAGGAAATGGCAACCCACTCCAGTGTTCTTGCCTGGAGAATCCCAGGGATGTGGGAGCCTGGTGGGCTGCCGTCTATGGGATCGCACAGAGTTGAACACAACTGAAGCGACTTAGCAGCAGCAGCAGCACTCCTTGGAAGAAAAGTTATGACCAACCTAGATAGCATATTCAAAAGCAGAGACGTTACTTTGCTGACAAAGGTCCATCTAGTCAAAGCTATAGGTTTTCCAGTATCATGTATGGATATGAGAGTTGGACCATAAAGACAGCTGAGCGCCAAAGAATTGATGCTTTTGAACTGTGGTGTTGGAGAAGACTGTTGGAGTCCCTTGGACTGCAAGGGGATCAAACTATTCAATCCTAGAGAAAATCAACCCTGAATGTTCATTGGAAGGACTGATGTTAAAGCTGAAGCTCCTATACTTTGGCCACCTGATGCGAAGAACTGACTCATTGGAAAAGATCCTGATGCTGGGAAAGATTGAAGGCAGGAGAAGGGAATGACAGAGGATGAGATGGTTGGATGGCATCACCAACTCAATGGACATGAGTTTGTGCAAGCTCTGGGGGTTGGTAGTTGACAGGGAAGCCTTGTATGCTGCAATCCAGGGGGTTGCAAAGAGTCAGACATGACTGAGCAACTTCACTTAGTCTCCATAAGAATAAAGAATAAAAAACACAAAAGAACAACACTGGAAAAGCATGTTCTCTTGTCATGTGGATAGAAAATCTTTTCTCCTACTCTTTTTTTTAAAGATAATATCAAGTGTAGATGTTAGTTCAGTCAAAAGGGAATTCTTACACAATAACAACAAAAAAAATTTATTCCTTGATACAGCCTCAACAGATGGACAATTTGGCAGCATGTATCATAAACTTTAAAATGTATTGAAATACTTTGGTCTTATCTGCCTTTCTAAGAATTAATCCAGGATTAAGAGATGGGGGGCAGGAGGAGAGGGGGGGAGCTTTATGAATGAGGATGTTTCCCATAGTATGATTTATAATACAAAAACTAGAAATGTTCCAAAAATCAAAAGTATAAAATAGTCAAATAAATGGTACTGTAGCTATATATAAATATGATGCAACATCAAGAATATTTTGAAGAATATTTAAAGAATGAGCTATAAATATTTCTAAAGACAAAAACTATACACACTGTATGCTACCTATTTCTTCTCGAAAAACTGGAAAGATACACATCGAAATTGTAACCTTTTCTCTAGTTGATAGAATATTGTGTGATAATTTATATTTTAAATTCTGAAATTTTCAAGTTTTTCACAGTGATCTTATATCACAAGATAAAAAATGTTATTAGTAAAATAACACAAAATACCAACTTAGGAAGAGACCAGAGCTGGTCCCAGGGAGCACACCTAGCCCCTTCTCTAGACAATAGATTTAAACATTGCTCTCTATTCTGAGTCCAGGAGGTCTGCCATGCTGCTAATGGTTGTGGCTGGGCAATGGCTTTGTAGATGTCCAGGGATTGGAGAGGGCAATGGCACCCCACTCCAGTACTCTTGCCTGGAAGGTCCCATGGATGGAGGAGCCTGGTGGCCTGCAGTCCATGGGGTCGCTAGGAGTCTGACACAACTGAGCAATTTCACTTTCACTTTTCACTTTCATGCATTGGAGAAGGAAATGGCAACCCACTCCAGTGTTCTTGCCTGGAGAATCCCAGGGACAGGGGAGCCTGGTGGGCTGCCATCTATGGGGTCGCACAGAGTCGGACACGACTGAAGCAACTTAGCAGCAGCAGCAGCAGGGATTGGAGGAGATGGTTTTAATCTCCTGACCACTCTCCTGACCGTTGAGTTTTAAGAGGGAGAGAAAAAGCTCACCACCATCAAAAATCCTATAAATGGAAGAAAGCAAGATGTCCTTCAATAGGTGAATGTATAAATAAACTGCAGTACATGCAGACAAGGAATATTATTCAGCCCTAAAAAGGAATGGGCTGTCAAGCCATGAAGAGCTATGGAGAAACCTTAAATGTGTATTACTAAGTAAAAGAAGCCAATCTGGAATGGCTCCATGATATATGATTCCAATAATAGAACATTCTGGGAAATGTTATAGAACTATAGAGACAATAAAAAGATCAGTATTTGCCAGAGCTTTCCCAAGTGGCTCAGTGGTAAAGAATCTACTTGTCAGTGCAGGGACTCAGGAGACGTGGGTTGGGAAGATCCCCTGGAGGAGGAAAGGGCAACCCACACCAGTATCCTTGCCTGGAAAATTCCATGGACAGAGGAGCCTGGCATGCTGCGTCTGTGTGGTCAAAAAGAGTAGGACATGACTGAGTGTGCACGCACATTGCCAGAGGTTGAGAAGAGGGAGTGATGAATATGTGGAGCACAGAAGATTTTTAGGGCAGAGAAAACACTCTGTGTGATGTTAGAATAATCCAGACATTTATCCAGACCCATAGACTGTACACCACAAAGAGCGAACCATAATGTAAACTATGGACTTCAGGGGACAATGATGTGTCAATGGAAGTTCCTCAGTTGTAAAAAATGTACCAGTCTGGTGGGAGATGCGGATAGTGGGGGGTGGAGGGCTGCTACATAGATAACGTGAGAGAGGATATATGGGAAAGCTCTGTAACTTACCTTCGATTTTGCTATGAACCTTGAACTGCTCTAAAATTTTTTCTTTAGAAACAACAACAAAACCCTTTAGGGTGGCCTTGTACACAATCAACCACATTAAGTACTAACCCATGCCAGAACCACCACTTAAAAGACAGACTTCCCTTCTTCACATCTATCCTGCAAGCCACACATTGACTTTTTATAATGTCTTTTTCCCTTAAGCCTTCCCACAAGACTCACTTTATTCTGGCTTCACTTGGATAAAAATACAAAGGGTTATATAAGAAGAGCAAGCAGTGTGAGCTGCCCCCGGAGTATGAGTAGCTCAGACATCTTTTTGAAAGGGAAGGGTGGTGGGATCTGCTGTAGGAACAGATTTACTCAGCTCCAGAAGAAACTTGCACTAGTGTCCCATAGTAGAAAATCTAGTTCTTTTATTACAAATAGGAACAAGCAGTCAAAGCTCAACAAACAGTTGAGGAAATAAACCACATGAGAGAAATTCTATGGCAAACAGAGCAACTGATTATCAAGGATGCATGGACAGATTTAAAAAGACACCACATCTATCAAAATCAAAAAGGACATTTGAACATGTGCAGAGACAACTACAACCTTTAGGGAATCATATAATTGTCAAAAGAAAAATCACAGAAGGACTAGAAGACAAAGTCAAGCTAGATGGTAGATTAGAAGAAAGAAGGAGAGGTTTACAAAGGAAAGAAAGAGAAAAACCAAAGCAATATGGTAGAACTAAATTCACTCTGAGAATTACACCACCAGTCCAGCAGGAACTGCAGAAGGAAAGGGGAGAAAAAAAGAACAGGAAGGAAGGAAGTCATCAAATAAATCACAGAAGAAAATTTCCTGGTGTACAAACACAGGTCTGGGATATACCAATTACTGAAAAAAATACCCACACTTAAACATATTCTTAGGAAATTTTGAAACATCAAAGATAAAAACTTCCAGAGGGGAGAAAATATATAGAAAAGAATTGGCATCACCAACTCTACTAGATGCTGGAAGATAGCAGAGAATCCCTGGCAAAGTTCCCATATGTTATTTCCAACCTAAATTTACAGCTACTCAAAATCAAGTGTGAGGGCAATATAATGCAAGAACTTAAATATACAAAGACTCAGAAATTTTACTTTCTGGTTACCCATTCTGAAAAACTTACTTGTGGTTGAAAACCAGCAAAAACTTATAAAAGAGGAAGACATGGACCAAACCAGAATTTCAATACAATGTCAAGATGACAGCTATGCAGCAATAATAAACTTTAAAGTTTAAATTGAAGAATCTCCACACTGTTCTCCATAGTGGCTGTACTAATTTGCATTCCCACCAACAGTGTAAGAGGGTTCCCTTTTCTCCACACCCTCTCCAGCATTTATTGATTGTTGACTTTTGGATCGCAGCCATTCTGACTGGTGTGAAATGGTACCTCATTGTGGTTTTGATTTGCATTTCTCTGATAATGAGTGATGTTGAGCATCTTTTCATGTGTTTGTTAGCCATTCGTATGTCTTCTTTGGAGAAGTGTCTATTTAGTTCTTTGGCCCATTTTTTGATTGGGTCATTTATTTTTCTGGAGTTGAGCTG
>SJXQ01008137.1:85817-121202 GCA_006408695.1 Aepyceros melampus
GAGAAGGGGAGGTGGGGGTCGGGACTGGGAGTTCATGTACACTCGTGGCTGATTCATGTCGATGTGTAGCAAAACGAATACAGTATTGTAAAGCAAAACAAACTAAAAAATAAAAATTAATTAAAGAAAAAAAAATGGGTAGGAGAGAAGTTCTCACTTGAAACTTAAAATTCAATTTTCTGACCTGGAGATTTATGTCTAAACATTTGATGGTAGCATATTCACGTCTATCTAAACCTGGTGATTAAAAATATTAGTTTGATTGCTTTCAAATTAAAAAAAAATAAAATTAAAAAAAAAAAGTTTAAATTGAAGCAGGAAGTCAGAAACCCTCACACAAAATAGCCTCAATTTAGAAAAAAAATAGATTTACTTCAACAACAGTACAATTAAGAAATTTCATATGCTTACTAATCAGGCAAAGACATCACAAAGTGATTAAAGTCTCAGTTTCCAAAATTAGACTGCTTGGTTCAAATTATAAACTATGTGTGTGACCTTGAGAAGTTACTTAAATTCTCTTTGTTCAGTTTTCTTGCTTCAAAAGTGAGTATAAAAATAATTTCTACTTCATAGGATTGTTGTGGGTATTTAATGAAATAATACATGCAAAATATTTAGTGCATGAGCCCTCAGTAACCTCACTAAAAAGATTTTATTTTATTGTTATAATTTGCATATCAACAAGAAAAAAAGAGAGGCAATTAGAGATTTGGGGAAAGAAAAAACAAACTGGTCAAAAGAAAAAATCATATGCCCAAGCAAATTAAACCACAGGGTGACTTTAGCAAGTAAAGGAGTACAGAGTGGAAAACAGAATTAATTTGACCTTGAAGACTGGATTTTTCTCCTTTGAGTGCCACGGGTTTGGTGATTTGGGATTATTTTTTTCCTTCTCTACAAGTCTAATCAAACTACTTGGTTCTACACTGAATAATATTTACATAATCATCATTTGCAATTGCCATTTAATAGTATTCGATTTTAAGAAACTAACCTATCGTCAAAGCACAGAAGACTTATTATAGCTGCAAATCAGAATATAAATGTAATAAACCTTGATCATGTAAAAGTAATGACTGAAGCTGAGAGGGGAGGAGCAGATAAAAGAGGAAGGAAGTGCTGGTGTATATTTCCTCTTCGTCCATAATGGGGAGTCAAGAAGGAGCAGTTTACATGTACTATTTATGGTTTAAAAGGTAACCAAAGGAAGACATTTTAAACAATAATGCAACTTTTTAAAATGGACAAAGAAGAGAGAAGTGATGGCTATATGATAAACTCTACAAACACCTGATGCAAAGAGCCAACTCATTGTAAAGACCCTGATGCTAGGAAAGATTGAAGGCAGGAGGAGAGGATGACAGAAGATGAGATGGTTGGATGGCATCACCAATTCAATGGACATGAGTTTAAGCCAACTCCGGAAGACAGTGAAGGATAGGGAAGCCTGGCATGCTGCAGTCTATGGGGTCGCAAAGAGTTGAACATGACTGCGCTACTGAACAATAACAAACTTCAAAACCAACTTACTTCTTGGGAGTGAGACCCAGATGGGGAGCGGGCAGAGGTGGGGAGAAACAGGGAATGGGGAGAGGGAAGGAGGTCCTGAGTGCAGGCAGGATAATTTTACTTGTTTTATGCCTTGATGTTATTTTAAAAT
Source organism: Aepyceros melampus (assembly GCA_006408695.1). Taxonomy (NCBI): domain Eukaryota; kingdom Metazoa; phylum Chordata; class Mammalia; order Artiodactyla; family Bovidae; genus Aepyceros; species Aepyceros melampus. Next base: position 87,481 of record SJXQ01008137.1, read on the forward strand.
TTTCTCATGTGCTTTAATTACTCATATGATTCAATAAATGAAAAAGAACTAGTCCATTGCTCTGGTGACTGGCTCAGACCGTGAAAAGTCTGCCTGCAATGTGAAAGACCTGGGTTCAATACTTGGGTCAGGAAGATCCCCCTGGAGAAGGGAACCCGCTTCAGTATTCTTGCTTGAAGAATTCCATGGACAGAGGAGTCTGGCAGGCTGCATCCATGGGGTCACAAAGAGTCAGAAACAACTGAGCAACTAACACTTTTATGTTTCACTTTTTTCCAGTTAGTTAAGAAATATTTACAGATACATCCTCTGTGTCAGGCCTTGTCTATAATCACAAGAGAAAGCCCTTGCTCTCAAAAAGCTAACACTCTGATGAGGAAGGTAACAGTAACCATGGAGTTTGATGAATATGCACATTTTAGACAGTGATGCTAAGAAGAAAATGGAGTAATGGGATACAGAGTCTACAAGGGGCCATGTGAAATCTCCTTTATTTACTGTCAACAAAGAAGATCTCTGGGAGGAGGTGACTTGAACTGAGTTGTGAACGATGCCCTCAGAGCAGCCACACAGGTGTCTGAAGAAGTATCACATTCAAAGGGCTGGGACTGGAAAGAGCATGTTCTCAGGCTAGAAAGGCCAGTTGGAATGAGTGGGTAAAGGGGAGGCTGAGTATAGGAGGTGAGTTTAGAAATTTGGCAGGAGCCTTTTCAGCCATGATCAACCATTTGATTTTGTTCCATCGCACTGCAAAATCATTAAAGGGATTTAAGAAAAAGAGTGAAATGGCCTGATATTCACCTTAAAAAGTTGCTATGCCATGCCATGCGTGAATTCTCGGTCGTTCGTATCTGACTCTTTGTGACCCCCGTGCACTCTAGCCCACCAGGCTCCTCTGTCCATGGCATTCTTTATCCAGGCAAGAATACTGGAGGTGGTCACTATTTCCTTCTATAGGGCATCTTCCCCACCCAGGGATTGAATCCGTGTCTCTTGCGTCTCCTGCAAAGGCAGGCAGATTCTTTACCACTGAGCCACCCAGGAAGTTCCTTAATAAATTGCCTGTCATTTTAATTAAGTTGTCATTTGAACCAGACAGTCTGATGCCATAAATTTTTATTTTAACCACACAATGATGCCTTTACTCAACTAGTAATAAAGTAAGTTGAAAAATGAAGGCAAGGTGGGCAACTACAAGATGTTATTGTGGCTTCGGCTGAGGTCATAGCAGTGGAAATCATAAAGCAGGCAAATTAAAAATATTTGAAAGTACAGTGGAAGGACTCATGGATGGATTGATGGATGGATGAATGGATAGCGAAAATTAAGGAATCTATTAGGACTGTGGGATGTTTATCATGAGAAATAGAATGAATGGTGATGGCCTTTGCTCCAGTGGGAAGTGAGGAACAGCAGATGAGACTGGGAGGAAGGGGTTAAACCCATTGTTCTGTACAGCTAATTTTGAAGCCCCTATTAGACACTCAAGTAGGCAGCACAATATACGAACCCTAGCTAGAAACAGAATTTAGGAGTCATCAGAGGATGGACTGTATCAAGACCAAGAGATTATTTGTGATTGCCAAAAGGAGAGTACAAATAGAGACAAGAAGGCATCCCCAGAGATCAAGAAGTTGATGATGTTAGAGAGAGGAAAGAGAGATGCAGGAAAGAAGCATGTAATGAGGTGGAAAAGGATGGAAGAGGCACAAGTGGAAGGGTTTGCCTTGGATGGGGTCAGGGATTCTGTCTCCACTTCAACAGAATGGAAAGCAAGGAGTATTAGTTCCAATTCTTATAAACTGATAGATGTGATGGTAGGAAAATGAGGTACTTGTCATCTAATTACACATAAAAATTGTGAGGTGATGCTAACCCCAGGATGGGCTAGAGGAATAGAATGATGCTGGAGATTTAAGGAAGGAGAAGATGTGTGAAACGGCCTTGCTGGAGGGTGGGAGGGTGAATATCAGGAAACTGTGTTGAGATTGTCTAGACGTCTTCAGAGGTGATTTGAGACTCATGGTAATAATAAAAAGTGAGAATAGTTAGAAGGTTGTGTGATCTTTCTTCAGAAACATTCAAATATTCAGGTGCAGACATGGAGTCAGTTGATGGGTGGGCTTGACCAGCTCAAGAATATTACCATGCAAGAAGAAAGGGAAAGAGCATACAGGAGGTATCAATACAAACCCATTCAAAGGAGAAATTGTAATGCTGTGTCATAATTAAATTGTTTCCAAAGATGGCTCAACAATCCTCCCCCGCCCTTTCCACATGCTCTTTTGCAGTATAGTCTTGCCCCTCAGAGATCCAGTCTATTTCCGCTCCCTTTGGATCTGGGTTCACTATATGTTTTGTTCAAGTAATGGAAAGCAGCAGAAGTGATGCTATGTAACTTCTGACGTTGTGTGACTTCTGCAGCTCTCGCTTTGCTAATCAGGATATTCACTCTCGAGATTCCAACTGCTGTGTAAAGAAGTCCAAAATGGACACCTGCAGTGCAGCATGAATTGAGAGAGACAGAGAGAATGATCCTACCATCACCACCAAGGTTCCAGACTTGAGACGGAAGCCATTAGGGACACTCCAATCTCACTTACCATTTGACTACAACCTCATGAGAGATTCCAGCTGATGCCACGGTGAGCAGAAGAACCATTGAGTCAAGCCCTGCTCAAATTTCTGACCCTCAGGATTGTGAGCAAATAAAATGCTTGTTGTTTTGAAGCACTAAGCTCTGGGGTGATTTGTTACATGGCATTACCTAACAGAATCAGAAAGTGTTCCCCCAATTTGCTGCCAACTCCACTGAAAGGAAAGGAGGATTTCAAGGGATGTTACTGTAAGTGGAATAATAGGGTCAATAAAGTTGTTGGATTTGAGGCTTCCATGAGTCAGAGGCATTTCTGAAGTGGGATTACTACATTAGAGAGTTGGAGGGACTTCCCTAGTGGTCCAGTAGCTAAGACTCCAAGCTCCCAGGGCAGGGGCCCCAGGTTCTATCCCTGGTTGGGGAACTAGATCCCACAAGCCACAACTAATAGCTCACATGATGCAACCAAAGATTCCAAGTGCTGTGACTAAGGCCTGGCGCAACCAAATAAAGGAAGAAAATTTTTTTTAATGCAATAGAGAATTGGAAAAACAGAAGTTGACACCAGACAGGGAAGAACTTGAAATCCACATTTGGAGATAACGCTGTTGTAAACACAGCAAAGACCTCAGGAGTGAGTACCTGTGGTAGGACAGGGGAACCAAGGAGATAAAGGATCAGAAGGGCCAGAGTGTTGAGTGTCTGCAGAGACATTAAGGTTGCCAGGAATGTTAACAGGGAAACAGCTTACTACACTGTTTAAGGGTATCTGCTGTGGAGCCCAGCTGTACTTCCAGCCCTGACTCTGTCACTAACTGCGTGTGATCTCAGGCAAAATAGATTTCTCTCTGGTCCCAGCTTACTCATCTATAGAATGAAGATGACGATAGTATTCCTCTCATAGTTTTACAGGATTTAAATAAAAGAATACTTTTAGAGAGCTTAAAAGAGTTCCAAGAGTAAAAAGAGCCCTGGATAAATACTGTCACTGTCGTTATCATCAGCAGGAGAGATAAAGACAGCGGAGCCGGTGCTGGAGGCACCGAGGACTGAGGTCAGTGAATGACAGCAGCAAGGTGGGGTAGCAGGTGGTAACATCTGAAGCTGCGCTTCAAAGGGGCTCGGGTCTTTGAAGTTGGAAGCAAGAGCCATGATTAATTAGAAGCAGTAAAGGGGGGTAAGGAAGAGACTTACCCTTTTTCCAGGCTTTCAGATCCATGGGGTATGAAATCAAAGTGTCTCCTTGAGAGGACTGCAAAGGAGACAGTCCCCAGGGGGAGCCAGGTTCTAGTTAGAGTGAGAAGGTAAAGGGAACATTCAGGGGAAAAGATGAGAATTTATGTCTGATAAAGACAGAGCTCCAAAGGGCATGGTGGAAGGATTGGGACAGACACCAAGGCATGGAAGAAGGGTCAGATTTTAGGATGTGTGGAATAGTGTGGGGATAAGGGAACATGCAGGCAAAGTGAAGGGTTATCATATGGGAAGTAAGGAGTAAGGAAAAAAGATTTGTAATCCACAGGGGACTGATTCAAGAAGTCTCTCAAAAAGAAGTATGGAAAGATCCAGAACCAGCTGGCTATCCTTGTGGCTCAAAGTGGTGTGTGGGCCTAGGGGATGGGAGGGCTCCTCAGAGCTGTTCTGCTGGGCAATCAATTTCTATGCAAGATTTTTAAGGTATGGGATGAGGGGAGGGGCATTGAAGAGAGTGTTCTTCCCATCTCTCCCTGGTGGGAAGAGCAAACAATCAGAGCATCCATCTGTGATCCATTCTTGGAAGCCCAAAGGGTTATTATTCTCTTCCTGGCCATAGAGGCTAGGCTACAAGATCCTGGATGATTGAACAGTATCAGGTGCTTAACATGTCCTGTGGAAAAGAAGAACTAATATTGACCTTTACTGTATGTCTCAGTCTGTCTGGGCTGCTAAAACAAAATACTATAATTTGGGTGGCTTATAAACAACAGAAATTTATTTCTTGCAGTTCTAGAGGCTGAGAAGTCCAAGGTCAAGGCACCAGTAGCATCAGAGTCTGATGAGGGCTCACTTCCAGCTGTCTTTTCACTATGTCCTCACATAGCAAAAAAAAAACAACACAGGAAGCTCTCAGAGGTCTCTTCCATAAGGCCACCAATTCCACTCGTGAAAGGTCCACCCTCATGATCTATTCACCTCCCAAAGTGCTACCTGCTAAAACCATAGATTAGGAAATTAGGTTTCAACATATGAATGTTAGGGGCACACAGACATTGTCCATGGTTCAGGATCTTTTTTTTCTTTCTCTCTTTTTTTAAATGTATTTATTTTTAATTGAAGGATAATTGTTTTGCAATAATGTGCTAGTTTCTGTCATACATCAACATGAATCAGCTGCAGGTATACTTATGTATCCTTCCTCTAGAACCTCTCTCACACCTCCCAGCCATCCCACCCCTCTAGGCTGTCAAAGAGCACTGCTTTGAGCTCCCTGAGTCATACAGCAAATTCCTACTGACTATTTTACATACAGTACTGTGTATGTTTCCATGCTACTCTCTCAGTTCATCCCACCCTGTCCTTCCCCCACAGTGCCCTCAAGTCTATTCTCTATGTCTGTTTCTCCACTGCTGCCTTGCAGATAGGTTCATCAGTATATAGCTCAAGTGAAAAGTGAAAGTGTTAATCACTCAGTCATGTCCAACTCTTTGCAACTCCATGGACTACAGCCTGCCAGGCTTTTCTGTCCATGGAATTCTCCAGGCAAGAATACTGGAGTGGGTTGCCATTCACTTCTCTAAGGGAATCTTCCTGACCCAGGGATAGAATCCAGGTCTCTGCACTGCAGGCAGATTCTTTACAGTCTGAGCTACAGGGTAGTCCCATATACCACATTAATATACGATTCAGCATCTTAATCAAATCAGGGAAAGATATTCTCCCCTGGCAGATGCAGCCTCCAAGGTACATGGCTTGAACAGCACACAGTGCCTTATAGGAAGAAAAAGCCTCTGCTTCCTGAAAGTAGGCACAGCCTATAGCAAGGACATCAAACCTAATACAGGCTTGGCCAGGCGTCCCCTTTATAATGTACAACCTGCACATAATATTTTGTGACACTGATTGGAATCTGACTAAATGTCAACTTCACAAGGTTCTTGTGTTGTTTCTAATTATGCAAACTTGAGTCAATCACTGTCCTTTTCCAGGCACAGTTAGGGATCTTATTTGGCTCATATGACAAGTGAATAGGCTGGACTAATTCAATTCACACATTTTTAAATGCTATAATGTATTTGGCTTGTACCGGGCACCAAAGATGCCAAGATGAATTAGATGCCCACAGTCTTTGGGGGAGAACAGACACACAAACATCTAGTTTCACACTGCAGTTCAGGTGCTATGACAAAAGTGTGCATGGGTATCTATGGAAACAAAGAGGAGCCCCTGTGTCTCCTGTCAGACATGTGACAAGTCATGGCCAATGAAATATGAGTAGAAATGAAATCACTTCAAGCGAAGGTGGTAAAAATCTCCCCCCAAGCCCACTCCCACCAGTTCTCCAGTCTCCTTCTATCCTGGTACAATGCTCTTGGGGAGGCCTCTTGTTGAGATGGTGGAACCATATAAGACCAAAACATCCTGCATCCCTGAGAAACCACATGACAGATGGCTGCCTGGGACACACAATGGACTTTGTACAAGCAATCATTAAGCTTAATCCATTGAGATTTGGGTGGTTATTTGTAACAATGACAAAATCTAGACTATCCTGACTGATGTTGGAAAGAGGTAATTAACAATGGATGATGCCTAAATTGCTTTCCAAGATGGATGGGCCTGATGAACTGCTGGGCTTTTGTTCAGCTGAACATCTATGCAAAACTATTCAATCAATGTTGAATTATTCAGGAAAACAGAGGATGGCTGGACACACTGTCCTATACCCCTCAATCTTGTCACTCAGATCTCCTGCAAATAAATGTACAAAATATTTAATTTTTTTCCACTGGGGACCTGTCCTCCCATACTCCATGTTCTTGTGAACTAACTCCAGGACGGGGGTTATACCTGGCCAATTGTGGTCCCACGTCTTCTTGGCCACAATGGGAAGATGAACCAAGCCAGGCCATAGAGAGGAACCCAAGGTATCTGTCTGGAGAACCACCAGAGGAAAAGACTTCTTTCCTAAGGGGTGGTTACATGAATGGGTGTAAGGCCAGAATTGTTAGACTGACTTTATCATGGCATGGGCAGAATCTTGCTCAAAATGAAGACAACTCAAAGGAGAGCAGAGTCAGAAATGAAGAGAGACAGTGGCTAACTGATAGTTTCTCGTGTCAAGACACCCACATGTGATAATCCAGTCTCAGCACAGGAGCCACCAACCCCAGCTTACGATCCTTGACGCTAGGCACAAACTCTGGCACGGACTTCCTCACCTGCATCCTCAAGAGTAGAAATGAGGCCAGAAGCTCATGTGTTCTGGATATGTCCACCCTCCCCTAATCTCCACACTCTGATTTGGCAGGAGACAAGAGGGGGCTCCAAAGCTCTGCATGCTCCTGGGAAGACCCCATACATCTTCCCTGCCCACTCCCACCACCAACACTCACAGCTTCAACATCACTATCTGCTATAGAGACCATCGGGTTTAATCCCATCATATCTCTCATCCCTGTCTAACAGCCTCTACAGATGCGTAACTCCAGACCACCCCTTATACCCCAGCCCTCATCCCAGGAATCCTCTACTCAAATTCTCCCTCCCACCCCTGTCTAACTCTTGCAACTTCCACACTGTGTCCTCTGAAACTCACTAAACATCAACAAAATCGCAACATTTTTTCTGAACATTGCTATCACCTCCCTGCTCCAATTGAAACCACCTGTCATCTGAGGACACTGCCCCCGCCTCAACCCTCATGCATGGAGGCGTTTTCTTTCTCACAGTCCTGGGCTATACAGTCACCGGGCCTGGAGGTGGACTGGGTGACCTGCTTGCTCCTCACTGACATCTCACTTCTTCTAAAACTCTTCCATTTTTGCATGACCAGCCTCCAGCCTAGATGTCCACTGCTTCTCCTGTTAATGTATTCTCCAGACCCTCATCACACTCCCTCATTCTTTAGTACTCTTAGCTGCAAGTTCACAAACAACCTGGCCATCTTAATACTTGTTGATTTCAAGATCCATGTAAATGAACCCTTCAATATTCTGGCTTCCCAATTCCGAGACTGACCCTTCTTCCCATGATCTTTTCCTTCTCTGCCACTGCTGACCTTCTTCAACTGCCCAGTCACATGGTCACCCCTTAAATCTTGTCAGTATCAATAACTACATGCTCTTTGTAATCTTAGTTTAAATCTCCTGCTGCCCATCCACCAATTACACCACTCCCTCTGGTACCCCAACTGCCACAGCTCCTTGACCCACCAGGATAAAAGCTATCAATCCTACTATTTTCGTTGCTTATTTTCTTGCTTCCCTCTCTACAAAGCTTAGAAGATGTGAGTCACCACTATAAACATTTCCTTACCTTTTCTTTGTTTCTTCTCATTCATCTAGGGAAACCACAGCCTCAATTAAACCCCACACCCTCATGGATTAAGATTGGATGTGATTGGGCAAAAGCACGCAACCAGGCCTTCAAGTCCCGTCCTAAGTTCAAGATCATTATCTACAGCCCTTCATGCTCCTAGATTTCTCCTGTCTCCTCTCTTACAACTTCCAATATCTCCTCCCATCCTCCCTCTTGGTTAATGACTTGACTTCCAATTTCTCTGAGAATATAGAATCAATTGGAGAAGAATTTTCACATGCTCCTACCATACCCCACGTGACCTAATATTTCGTGCCTCTTTTCTCCCATAGTGCATAAACCATCCATGCTTCTAAAACCAATTTCTTCCCCCTCCCTTCTTAAGGCCCACCCAAAGATATCACTCCAAGATTTACCCCATCTTTTCTGCATCATTTTTTTTCTTCTTTGCCAGTGTTCATATCTGGATATACACTTGCCCTAATACTAAGCATCTTTTAAAACAAATCCTTAATAGGACTCTGTGTTCTCGCTGCTGAGGACCAGGGTTGAATCTTCCATCAGGGATCTAAGATCCTGCAAGCTGCATGGTGCAGCCAAAAAAAAATAAATGAACACATAAAGATAAATCCAAGACCTATACATGGAATCTAGAAAGATGGTACTGATGAACATATTTGCAGGGCAGCAATAGAGATGCAGACTTAGGGAACAGACTTGTGGACACAGCTTGGGAAGGAGAGAGTGGGGTGAACTGAGAGAATAGTAGCATGGAAACAAACATACACATCACCAGATGTAAAATAGTCAGTGGGAACTTGCTGTATGACTCAGAGAACTCAAACCAGTGCTCTGTGACAACTGAGAGGTGTCTTATGTGGTGGGAGGTGGGAGGGAGTTTCAAGAGGGAGAGGACATATGCATGCCTGTGGCTGATGTTAGTGTATGACAGAAACCAAAACAATATTGTAAAGCAATTATCCTTCAATTAGAAATAAAATTTTTTCAAAATGGGAGGGCAGAGGAAGTGTCTAAATCATAATTAACCTTAAACTATTCAATGCTAATCAAATCAATGAAGATACATTTTAGGAACTTAGACATGTTAACTGAGGGGGTGGGAGGGGGTGGGAGATGGGAGGAAGGGTCAGGACAGAGGGGACATATGTATAGCTATGGCTGATTCATGTTGATGTGTGCAGAAACCAACACAATATTGTAAAGCAATTACCCTCCAATTAAAAATAAATAAATAAATCCTTTAACTCAACTCCCCATGCCATCCCAATACTCTGCTTCACAGCAGATTTTCTCCAAGGAATTTTAGGGGCTTTGGGGTGAGGCATTGTTTATCTTTATACCCACTGCCTGCAGTTCCTCTTGTTACCACCTCTCTTGGGCATGCTAAGTCACTGCCGTCATGTCCAACTCTTTGCAACCCCATGGACTATGGCCTTGAGCCTCCTCCAAATTTTCAGCCTCTCTACTTCACCAAAACAGGTCCTCTTTTCTGAAATTATACATCTACTGTTGTTGAATGAATGAGTCCAGTGGTCAATTCCTAGTTCTCATCTTAACAAAACTGTCAGCAGCATTTTTTCACAGACGATCACAGTCTCTTTCTTGATATGTGTTTGCCTTTGGTTTCCAGCATACCACCCTCCCTAAGCTCTTCTCTTTCTCCTGTGTTCATGATCATCTCATGTCCCTAGCTTGGGGCTCAGACCTGAGAACTCTTTTCTCCTCTCTTTATACTCAGCCCCTTGTGATCTCAACTGATTCACGGTTTAAACTACAGTAAAGGCTGTGGTTTTTCCAGTAGTCATGTGTGGATGTGAGAGTTGGACTGTGAAGAAAGCTGAGCGCCGGAGAATTGATGCTTTTGAACTGTGGTTTTGGAGAAGACTCTTGAGAGTCCCTTGGACTGCAAGGAGATCCAACCAGTCCATTCTAAAGGAGATCAGCACTGGGTGTTCTTTGGAAGGACTGATGCTAAAGCTGAAACTCCAGTACTTTGGCCACCTCATGTGAAGATTTGACTCATTGGAAAAGACTCTGATGCTGGGAGAGATTGGGGGCAGGAGGAGAAGGGGACGACCGAGGATGAGATGGCTGGGTGGCATCACCGACTCGATGGACGTGAGTTTGAGTGAACTCCAGGAGCTGGTGATGGACAGGGAGGCCTGGCGTGCTGCGATTCATGAAGTTGCCAAGAGTCGACATGCCTGAGCAACTGAATTGAACTGAACTGAAGAATCTCAGATTTGTGATCTCCAACTCATATCTCTGCCCTGAACTCCAGATTGACATGCACACCAACCTACTCAGTCTCACCATTTGAGTGTCTGCTAGGCGTCTCCAACTTAACTTGTCCAAAACCAAGTTCTTGATCTGCCCTCCGCAAACCCTCCCCAACCTTCTCCTCCTACCGCCTTCCTATCTCAGTATAGGACAGTCGCATCCTCTTGGTTTCCCAGCACAAACACCTCAGCATCTTCCTTGACTCCAAGATTTTCCCACATTCTGTATCCAATCCCTCACCAAATCCCGTAACCTTCAAATACTTCTTACCTCCATGGCCACAAGCCAGGCTCATCCACGACCATCTAACGCTTGGATTGTTACCAGAACTCACAGCGGTGCTTTTACCTTCTGCCCTTGCCTCCTTACAGGGCGATACTCAACCCACCAGCTCTTCAAAATGTAAGGTCTCTGACCCCAGAGACAATACTATACTGCATTTGTAAAGAAATATAATAGTCCCTCTGTCACTTTGATTTCTTTCCTGAAGGACTTTTATGATATTTTATAATATCAACTATTGTGAAAAAAAAAACCACATTAAGAATTAGGCAAAATATATTTGGTATGTTTTAACAATTTTTCACAGTTTTGAAATAGAAACTTACGAATTACCTTCCTCTGTTACATTATTGGGACTCTCTGATGGCTAATTGATAAATTACATTTACAAAACTAAAGAAGTGTTCAAAGTATGTAATGTAGAAATAAATTACTGTTGGGCTAAATTGACTTTTATTATATCATGAAAATAAATAAAATATAAGACCTCTATACCGTCTCTGCTAGACCTTTCTAGTGGCTTTCAGAGTGCGTACCAAAGGGCTAACAGTGTCCTACACACCCTTACATGACCTGGCAACTTGTCTGACCCATACCCCCCTCACTCTTTCTGCTCCCATCACACTACTCTTCTCTGTCCTTGACCAGGCCAAGCACCGTCCACCACAGGCCTCTTGCACCTACTGTCTCTTTGTCTCTGAAATATGTACCTGACTTGCTTCCACATTTCCTGTATCTGTCCTTAAATGTCTCCTTGTTAGAAAGAATGTCCCTGATGCCTTGCCACATGGAAGAGAACAGTCATCCACCCAAATGCTTTCAACATGCTCCTCCTGCTGTTTTTCCCCATTCCTCTTCTTGTCACCTAATAGATATATTCACTTTTTGGCTTTTGTTCCCTGCTATAGCAGGCATTTAGACCAATTCCTAGAACATCAATATTTGTTCAATAAATGAATACATTTGAACCCTCACTGCATTGTATTCTATGTGCATGAACTTAAGTATGTGGCTTAACCCTCTAAAGTTTAATCTCTTCATCCACAAAATGAAATCAAAACCTGTCTCACACTGGTGTTGCTAAAGCGACTGACATAATGCATGTGAAATATCCTCTGTTGAGCCAGTATTTAATAGGAGTCACATGAGGAGTTTTTACCATCATTGTGCTCATCCTAAGTGACGTTGCTGCAGCAATCTGTGGTCAAGAATTCCATTTTAAATATCATATATAAATGCACATGTGTGGAATCTAGAAGGATGGTACTGATGAACCTATTTGCAGGGCAGCAGTGGAGATGTAGACATAGAGAACAGAATTGTAGGCATGGTGGTGGGGCAGAGGGTGGGGCAAATACAGAGAGTAGTCTTGAAACATACACATTATGGTATATAAAATGGATAGCCAGTGGGAATTTGCTGTATGATGCAAGGAATTCAAAGCTGGTGCTCTGTGACCACCTAGAGTCGGGGGTGGGCTGTGAGGTGGGAGGGAGGTTCAAGAGGAGGGGACATACGTGTACCGATGACTGATTCATGTTGACGCATGGCAGAAGCCAACACAATATTGCAAAGCATTTATCCTTCAATTAAAAATAAATCTTTAAAAAAAGAATTTCATTTTAAGAGTCTCCAGAAAACCCTCCTGACCAGTTCTAAAACTTCAGGGGCCAAACACATCCCCATCTGTGCCCTTTCCCAGCCAACCCTCAGACAAATGTCCTTTAGTCCACCTACAAAACATAGGCGTGGGACTTCCCTGGCAGTCCAGTGGTTAGGACTCTGCGCTTCCAATGCAGAGGGCTCAGGTTCCATCCCTGGTCAGGGAACTAAGATCTCACACACCAGGGGGAAAAAAAAGGCTCAGGCTCATGAGTCCCCTAGAGCTCACTGTGTAGAAATACTTTAGCTCAGAGAGAAAATAACTCACCTCTGTGACACCAGTTCCATCTTCCAGGACACAGGGTGGTATTCTGTGCAATGAAAGCCATTTACTAAATAGTCCTCTGGTGCCATGGAAAAGTGAATTCATTTTGCACGGGTCACAAGTTCACTTCCAGAGAGCAGTTTCTTCCCTGCCTGGGCAGAGCCAAGTCTAATGAAAAATGGAAAGGCAGCACTGAGAGTGCCTGCAGACAGCGGTCCCCACCGTCCTGGGCTTTGGGAGCCCAGCTGAGGGAGAGAGACAGGAGCAATAATGACCCTGAAAAAGCAGAGTTGTTCTCTGTGCTGCTCTTGAGACTGCTGGGACCAAAAGATTGGGGGTGGCGTGACTAGCACCAGGACGGGGTAAGAAGAGAGGACAAAGCCAGGGGTGCAAAAACACCACAGTCAGAACCAGGTGTCCAAAATGCAATGAACTGAAACCTGACTGTATTGAGAGAATGTGTGTGTATGAAAGAGAGAGTGAATACAGTATTCTTAGCTGCATTCTTACAACAGGGTTGGGAATTCCAGCCCCCAGATGCAGACAAATTAGAGGATGAAGTGGTACGATGACTACAGAGCCTTCAATAAATAACAAATCTCTATATCAAGTCCTCCTCACTTCTCTCATATTTCTGTGTTTTAAAAAGATCTCCTTTTCACATATGTGTGCACACTTCATAGCTGTTCTTCTCAGATAAGTAACAGAGTTTCTCACCAGATCTGGATTTAGAATCTGCCCTTTTTGAGCATTTAGAAATCACTCTAAAATGTCAACAAAGGAGGCATTTGAGGAGACATCGGCAGCACACTAGGGGAGGGCAAGTGAGCTTCATCACACGCTTCCCAGGCTCACATCTAGAGCTGACTAAGATCAGGAAGAAATCCAACAGTGTTATCCACAAAGGGAAATGTCAGTTTGGGAGATTATTAGAAGGTGACTTTAGACAGTGCAAGCTAAAAGACAATCCTCTGTATCATTGTTTCACTTCTCAGTCATCTTTTTCAGCCCCTATTTGCTTGCCTTCTAGAAATCTCAGTCAATGCTTTGATTTTAAGGAACCCGATTAAAATTGTACAACACTGCTTCTACAGGATGTTACTAAGTATTTTGTGAAAAAAAATTATCCTTTGGTCAATTTAACTTTGTAAATTCTAGGTTGAAAAAGGTTAAGAATATGTCTTCCCTGCATATTTTTTGGTACTTTTAATATGTGTACTGTGAATCTCAAATAATAGATATAGCACGTGAAGTTCTCCAAACTTACTTGATGATGGAAGCCTCTTTACAGAGAACATCCTGTAAGGGCATAGCAAGGAACACATTTTAAGAAATGCTAGTTCGAGCTTTTCCTTTTATTGGCCCAAAGAAGCATTAATGGATTCTCTTGTGGCAAAATTCTAATCAACAGTCTTTTGAGAGTTGAACACTTAACTACTGGGCACTTTTGAAAAATCTTACTTTAATTGTTTGGTAAACATTTCAATTCATGAATATGGAAATATGAACCCCACAGTAGTGAAATTATTGTAAACTCAAGCCTCCATTGAATGCACACAGCCTGGCCTAGTGGTTTAGGCCACAGACTCTGCTGGGTTAGAATTCCAGTATTAATCTCATTTATTAACTGTGCAGCCTCGTGTTAGGTACTCAGCCTCTGTGCCACAGTCCACACCTGCCCTATGTGTATAATGAAGACGATAATAATAATAGTATCTACTGACAGCGCTGCTTGAAATTCAATGAGTTAAAAATTTTATAGAGTACTTAGAATGGTAAACACCAAGTTTTTGAAAGTAATACATGATATCAATCATTTCAAACTCTCAGGAACAAAATGGTACACATACCCTTTGAAACAGTAAGACTTATCCATTTCCCCTCTCCACCTAAGAACGGTCCCATTTTCTTGTCTTATGTATGTTTATTTACTTATTTGCCTGTGCTGGATCTTAGTTGTGACATGTGGGATCTTAGTTCCATGAAGAAGGATCAAACTGGGTCCCACTGCCCTGGAAGCTCGGAGTCTTAACCACCGGACCACCAGAGAAGTCCCAGAACTGTTCTATTTTCAACGTGAAAAAGAAACAATGGAAATTTAAGTTAGACATTTAAAAAATGTTGACTGGAAAGCTATACAGTATTCAGTTGTAGAATGAGAGACTGTTCAGTTTGAGATATTTTAGAGAAAAATACTGAATTTGAATTAAGCACAACTTAGCCTACTACCTCAGAGAAGGCAATGGCAACCCACTCCAGTGCTCTTGCCTGGAAGGTCCCATGGATGGAGGAGCCTGGTGGGCTGCAGTCCACAGGGTTGCTGAGAGTCGGGCACGACTGAGCGGCTTCACTTTCACTTTTCACTTTCATGCATTGGAGAAGGATATGGCAACCCACTCCAGTATTCTTGCCTGGAGAATCCCAGGGATGGGGGAGCCTGGTGGGCTGCCATCTATGGGGTCACACAGAGTCGGACACGACTGAAGTGACTTAGCAGCAGCAGCAGCCTACCACCTGATCTTTGGGCCTGGAACCATTGAAATTTTGTGGAATCAAAATTGTATGGGTGCTTTTGTATACACCGGGCAATAACATTTTTAAGACTCTGGTATTCAAAACTGCTAAATTGCTGAATTGAAAAAATAACTATTGTGCCATGAAACCATAGTCATATCAATGTCATGAACGCTTCATGAGCAAGCAGATTTTCAGGACATGGCTAGACTCAAAGTTTCTTTGGCATGTTGATGATTATACATTGAGAAATACATGTCCCACCACCAGCCCCTTCTTCTCTCACTTAGGTCTAAACCTTTGTCCCTCTCTACACCTATCTTGTCCCTCACCAGCACAAATGCAAAACTCTGCATTAAAATAATCCTTCAAAATGCCACAGAGCACTCCAATCTCATAGACTCATATTCTCCTAAGCTGATTTCAACTTTCTTCAAAATAATTTTCTGTTTTTAAAGACATGACTGAAAGTTTTTTGGGCTCTCTACCCTTGATTTGGGAAAGGTATTAAAAAAAATTTTTTTTTAATTGAGGTAGAGTTGTTTTACGATGTTGTGCCAATCTCTGTTGTATAGCAAAGTGACTCAGTTATACACATATGGGTGTTCTTTTCTTACATTCTTTTCCATTGTGGTTTATCACAGGATATTGAATATAGCTCCCTGTGCTATATGGTAGGGCCTTGTTTTTTATCCATTCTATATACAAAAGCTTACATCTGCTGTGAGCCTCCCACTCTGCCCCTCCCCATCTCCCTCCCCCTTGGCAGACACCAGTCTGTTCTCTGTGTCTGTGAGTCTATTTCTGTTCTGTAGATGTGCTCATTTGTGTCATATTTCAGGTACCACACATAAGTGATATCCTATGATATTTGTCCTTCTCTTTCCGACTTACTTCATTTGGTATGATAATCTCTAGTTGCACCTATTTGTCTGCACATTACATTATTTAGTTCTTTTTTATAGCTGAGTAGTATTCCATGGTACAAATATAACCACTTTATATTATGCAAATCTAGTAGGCTGAAGCACCAAAAGAAGCCTATAAACTTCCTTTAAATTCATTATTGCTTGCAAAAGTGAGCGTGTGTGTGTTGTGTGTGTTATGGTTGGTTGCCTGCCTTCCCCAGGTCCCTCCTGACCCCTCTGTCTACAGTGGTTACAGCTCTGAATCCTGGGGACCAACACCCAGGGCTGCATCAACCAGGCTTCGCTGCCAGCTGGCTCCTGGGTGGGTTTGGCCAAGAGAGACAGCTTAAAAGGAGGCCACATCCTCCCTGACTCCAACATGCACTGGAATAACGCAAGGTACTCCGTGATGCTCTGTTCCACAGGGCAGCAACAGCTCTGCAGTTTGTCTCTGGGAGTCTCACCATCCGTGCTTATTCCCTTAGCCCCGTTCACACCCTTGTAGGCAGCATCTGCTTTTTGTTTGTCTGTTTATCAAAGTTTTAAAACTTTTATGTTGAGGTATATTTGATTTACAGAGGCTTTCCAGGTGACACAGTGGTAAAGAATCTGCCTGCCGATTCAGGAGACAGAGGTTCAGTTCCTGGGTTGGGAAGATCCCATGGAGAAGGAAATGGTAACCCACTCCAGCATTCTTGCCTGGAGAATTCCATGGACAGAGGAGCTTGGCAAGCTACAGTCCATGGGGTCACGAAGAGTCAGATGTGACTGGTGACTGCACAGGTGATAGTGGATTTACAATGTGTTAGTTTCAGGCGTACACCAAAGTGACTCAATTATATATATATATATTTTTTTTTTTTCTTTTTCAGATTCTTTTCCCACCTAGGTTGTTACAGAATAGTGAGTAGAGTTCCCTGTGGTATACAGTAAGTCATTGTTGGTTATCTGTCTTGAAAATAGTAATGTGTGTACAATAATCCCAACTTCCTAATTTACTCTCCCCTTTCCCTTTTGGTAACTTTAAGTTTGTTTTATAAGACTGTGAGTCTGTTCCTGTTTTATAAATATATTCATTTGTATTATTTTTTAGGTTCCACAAACAAGTGATATTATATGATATTTGTCTTTCTCTAACTTATTTAACTTAGTATGATAATCTCTAGGTCCATCCATGTTGCTGCAAATGGCATCATTTCATTCCTTTTCATTATAAGCAGCCTCTTCTTTGCAATCTCTTGAACTACATGAATGGAATTCTGTTTATTGCTGGGATCCTGACTGATACAGAGTCTTACTAAAAATATTTTTTATGCAAATTATAATTTTTAATGTGATTATTAAACAAAATAGTATCTCTGCTTATACACATAGCCTCAAAGGTAAGAAAAAAAAATTATTGTTTCTGTTAAGCTCTACTACCCTGGTGAGCAAGAGACCTCCTACAGGGAGTTATACTTATTTACAGATGTCTCAACTTTTAAAAACTCAAGTAACATTCCTGACTCCTAAATGAGTTAAAGCTACCTCATAAATAGCATATACTTACAACTCAGAGAGTTTTTTTAGCAAAAATTAAAAATGTTTCAAAATGTACAATGTTCTCCAAAAATAAATAAATAAATAGCTCAGGTTGAAACTTTTAGCTTAAAATCACACAAAATTTATCAACTTTAGGAAATAACATGGGCCCCTCCCTCACCCTTGCTTTCTCTCTCTACCTGCAGTTCTCCAGATCTCTTTATGGCTGGCTTCTACTTATCACTTAGATCTCAACTTGATAGTGACCCACGTTCTGCCTCAGTAGCTCAGTTGGTAAAGAATCCACCTGCAATGCAGGAGACCTGGGTTTGATCCCTGGGTCAGGAAGAGTGGAGTGTAACCCACTCCAGTATTCTTTTTTTTTTTCTTAATTAATTAATTTTCAGTTCATTTGAGTCACTCACTTGTGTCCGACTCTTTGCAACCTCATGAACAGCAGCACGCCAGGCCTCCCTGTCCATCACCAACTCCTGGAGTTTACGCAAACTCATGTCCATTGAGTCAGTGATGCCATCTAACCATCTCATCCTCTGTCATCCCCTTCTCCTTCTGCCTTTAATCTTTCCCAACATCAGGGTCTTTTCAAGTGAGTCAATTAATTTTAATTGGAGGCTAATTACTTTACAATATTGTGGTGGCTTTTGCCATACATTGATATGAGTCAGCCATGGGTGTACACGTGTCCCCCTGTCCCAAACCCCCCTCCCACCTCCCTCCCTACCCCTTCCCTCTGGGTTGTCCCAGTGCACCAGCTTTGAATGCCCTGTTTCATGCATCAAACTTGGACTGGTGATCTATTTCACATATGGTAATATATATGTTTCCATGCTATTCTCTCACATCATCCCACCCTTGCCTTCTCCCACAAAGTCCAAAAGTCTGTTCTTTATATCTGTGTCTCTCTTGCTGCCTCACATATAGGGCATCATTACCATCTTTCTAAATTCCATATATATGCATTAATATACTGTATTGATGTTTTTCTTTCTGACTTACTTTGCTCTGTATAATAGGCTGCAGTTTCATCCACTTCATTAGAACTGATTCAAATGTGTTATTTTTAATAGCGGAGTAATATTCCATTGTGTATATGTACCACAGCTTTCTTATCCATTCATCTTCCAGTGGATATCTAGGTTGCTTCCATGTCCTGGCTATTACAGCCACTGCTGTGATGAACATTGGGGTACACGTGTCTCTTTCAATTCTGGTTTCCTCAGTGTGTATGCTGAGCAGTGGGATTGCTGGGTCATATGGTAGTTATATGTTCAGGTTTTTAAGGAATTTCCACACTGTTCTCCATAGTGGCTGTACTAGTTTGCATTCCCACAAACATCCACTCCAGAATTCTTGCCTGGAGAATTCCATGGACAGAGAAGCCTGGCAGGCTACAGACCATGGGGTCGCAAGAGTCAGACATGATTTAAGGGACTAAACCACCACCACATGCCACTTCAGCATTCTAATTTAATCCTGCACCTCGTTCACTGTTTGGTTTTGGGAGAAGCAAGTAATTTTTTTGTTATTTACTTGTTTGTTTGTGTACCTTCTCCCCACTAGAACATGAGCTCCCCAACAGCTGAGACCTTCTCTATTTATTGACTAATATATCCTCAGCATTTGTCCTACAGTAGATGCTCAAAAACAAAATTGTTAAATGAATCAATGAGTGAATTGGCATTTTATAAAAGATAAGTGAAAGAAAATGCTGTTCCTGCTCTCAAGGAAGTCATAAATGGGACAAAGAGACACACCTGGAGATTTATAGCAGAAGAGCATGCTGCAAAAACAGAATACCCAGAGTCCCACGGCCAGCTACAGCAGACTATCTCATAGCAGAGCAATCAGCCCACTGAACAAACTACAAAAGTGGGATCAAATGAAAAGAGGGAAAAAAAAAGCCTGTTTGAAGACATTGGAAACTCTTAAGCCAGGATTTGCAGAGCCCAGAAAGAGGAGAAACTCACTGAGATGGCCCCAACATTCCATACCACTTTTCTCCTTCGGGTATTTTCTGGTACATACACACTGTGTGTAAGGGCTAAGAAGCCAACCAGAAAACAACTGCTGAGAGACAAAAATGCTGAGCAGCGCTTTTATCATCTCACAGAAATGGGAAGACAAAAACTGGAATTCAGAGCCAGCAAGACAGCCAGGACTTAAGGGGCCAAGATTCAGGAGAGAAGGGAAGCCAAAAGATGAACCCAACAATCTGAGCCGCATTTCCCCTGGAGGCATTTACTGATTCACACAAAGCGTCTACAGAGTGGTGGGTAGTGGGTTCTAAGACTATAGAAGCTGTACAGAGTTCTCAGTGGCCCCAGAGTGCTGGAAGATTTTTTTAATTCTCTCTGGAGGAAGAAAGTATTATTTAGCAGGAACAGCATTTCCTTTCACTTATCTTTTATAAAATGCCAATTCATTTATAACCTCTGCATTGTTTGTGCACATATCTAGCATTCAATAAAATGTTACCAGACATCCACGAGGGATAACCAAGAGGCAGAAAAGACAACAGAAGCAGAACCCTCCCCCCAACAAGCCAAGGACTTATTTGAATACTTTAAAAATTCCTGTGATTTATAGGTTAATAAAAATAGATGGCAAGATTGAGAAATTTACCAGAGAATTCAGTTCAGTTCAGTTGAGTTCAGTCGCTCAGTTGTGTCCGACTCTTTGGCACCCCATGAATCGCAGCATTCCAGGCCTCCCTGTCCATCACCAGCTCCCGGAGTTCACTCAAACTCATGTCCATCGAGTCAGTGATGCCATCCAGCCATCTCATCCTCTGTCATCCCCTTTTCCTCCTGCCCCCAATCCCTCCCAGCATCAGGGTCTTTTCCAGTGAGTCAGCTCTTTGCATGAGGTGGCCAAAGTACTGGAGTTGCAGCTTTAGCATCAGTCCTTCCAATGAACACCCAGGACTGATCTCCTTTAGAATGGACTGGTTGGATCTCCTTGCAGCCAAGGGACTCTCAAGAGTCTTCTCCAAAACCACAGTTCAAAAGCATCAATTTTTCAGCACTCAGCTTTCTTCACAGTCCAACCCTTACACTTATACATGACCACTGGAAAAACCATAGCCTTGACTAGACGGACCTTTGTAGGCAAAGTAATGTCTCTGCTTTTTAATTAGAACCTACAAAAAATAATCTGAAACTGATACCAGAAATTGAGAACTCAATAAATAGATTTAGTAGATTAAACACAGCTGGAAAAAGCACTAATAATTTGGAATATAGGACAATGGAAATTATCCAGAATGAAGTACAAAGGGAAAAAAAAGATGCAAAATATTGAAAGAGATATGGAGGACCCAGTAGAAAAAATCTAATATAAGGAATTAGAATCTTAGTGAGAAGAAGGCAGAGCAATTCTTGAACAAAAAATTATCAAGAATTTTCCAAAGCTGACAAAAGACATCAAGCCACAGATTCAAGTAGCCCCTCAAACTCCAAGCAGGATAAATACAAGAAAAATACACTGTGAAAACCAAATGCAAAGAGAAAAAACTTGGAGGAATATGTGAAATATTATGCTATATTATCTTATATAAAAGGAAAAAAATGATTTTGCTTCAGAGGATCAGATATTCACAAAGGAGGTAACAATTGATTTATTAATTAATCCAACAAAAGAATTCATTGAGTCATTTGTATATATCTATCACTAAGTTGAATCTTGAAAAAAATGAAAAATAAAAATGACAGAGTCCTCTGTCTCTTGGAGATCAGGTCTGGCATACAAAAGAGACAGAAATGGAAAACAGAATCTCCAGAAAGCCTGCCAAAAAGGGTTGTTTTTAAAACAGAAGACAAATGTTTGGGGCAGGTAGGAGTGCGGGGGTAGGGGAAAGTACAGGACATTTGCAAGTTGCTTTCATGGAGACTCTAAAGGTGAAAACAACCAAAGCAAAGGCACAGTGAGCGTCTCTGAGCAAAGCGGGTTGCCTTTGGGCTTTCAGTGTGGGGAGGTGGTGGGGAGTTCAGAAAATGAGGCTGGAAAATTTTGTTGGCAACAAGTTCAATAGGAAGTGGGGGGACCCACCACAAGTTTTCAGCAGGAGAAAGGCATCATCTGAGACATTCTTTAGGAAGAGAGCCTTGGGAACGTTATGAGGGTGCTTTTGAGAGGAAATCAATGACAGCCTATGGGACCAGTTAGGACAATTCTTTGTTGTCATGACCCAGACAAGCGAGAACTATAGCAGTGGACGTGGAAAGGGAAACCTAAGAGCATCTTCTGTAGGCATTTCAAACTCAGAATCAATAAGACTCAGCCACCATGGATAGCAAGAGACAGAAGAATAAGCCAAAGTTGATTCAGGCATGTGGAGGATATCACACAAGGGTTGCTTGGGGATAATACCATGAAGTCACTGTTAGCATGTTGAGTTGGAAATTGCAACAAGGCTTTTCTGAAATATTTATTAGGAAGGTAAAAAGTTCAGTTCAGAGTCCAGAAGCAAGACCAGGAGCTGACATTAAGCTCTGAGAGACCAGAAGGGGAAGATGGCAGAGCAAGAGCTGTGTAAAGACCACTAACTCCAAACCAAACACTGAAATACAGATGATCCTAACAATATATTCTTGGGTTTCTCATTCTGAAATATGTGAAACTATGTTAAGTGAAAGAAAATCATTAATATGCTCATTACATAGGAAAATACTTTGAGAAACAAATCTATTACCCTTCTGATTTTGTTTTCCACAGCCTTCTGCTACGCTGCATCCCAGTTTTTTCTGCTTACACAGCAGAAACACTAATGATGTGAACTGTACTTAAAAGTGCTTTCCAAGTCGGCTGGTTGAAAGCTTCGGTATGAATAATGCCAGAGGCACCAGGGATTTAAAGACTATGTTTCTGCCACGTTTTTAAAATAATGCACATCAAATTAAGAAAAACACCACTTAAAACCAAGATGAAGTTTTCATAATATTAACCAACTACTTTGATTTAAATATATACACACATATACCTACACTGTTTACAGTCACTGGGGATATCTTTTCTCTGCTATCGGTCATTTGGTTTCTCTCATTTCAGATATGATTTGTGGATAAGAATACAACTTTATCAGTGAGATTAGAAAGATTTTTGCAGCCTTCACATTATTGCAGAAGATTGAAGTTCAGGTCAAGAATAACAGACTTCCTCTGCTGCAGAAATTCTCTCACAGGGTTACACCGGATGCAACTTGAACTTTTGCGTTTTTCAGCTACTTGTGGTTTATTTCTTGAAAAGTCTGTTGATCTGCTTTAAGTCCCCTGAGGACTACAGAGAAGCAAACTCAGTTACTATTCACACATTTGGTCTTTGGAGATGATTCCCCCAAATTGTTTGCCTACACCCCTAAAACCCAGCACTCTCTGGTAACTGCCCCATTGCGAGTCTAATTAGAGAGTAAAAACAATTAGTAGTTACTGACATGCTCGACATTGCTTCATGTGACAGGAAGTGAGGGAGCAGTGGAAGAAATGAGCTTTGAAGCAAATGAAAGACAGGCGTTATTAAAGAAACGAACTAAAAATAGCTATAATCAAGGGCTGGAGAAGCATCAAGTATTCAATGCTGTAGGATCTTCTGTAAAGGAGTAATGTGTGTGGACTGCAAAAACCTGAAGGCTTCATGGAGAAGAGCGAATTTAACCCTGGAAACACTCGTGTGTCTCTCGCACACTCTCTGGTCTGGGTATAATATGTCTGCTGCATCTTTGCCAACCAGCCAGGGGAGAATGAAGTATCACAGACCTGGTGTTTAGAGCAGGCTGAAAATTCAAACCCTCTGCCTCACATATTGAAGTAAATGGTTGAAACTCTTACTTCCCTCATTCCCAAGCCCGCATATGTGCTGACCACCCCCCTTCACACACACACACACACACACACCCACCCCAACCTGAGTGCCTGAGAAGGCATAAAGAAGTGAAGCCAGGAGAAAGGGGTAAAGTTCCCTGTAGGCTGGATATCTGCAGCCTCTTACATTAACAAGGAAGTTGCAGTCTGATTCCAGACAACCTCAGACAAGATATGGCAGGATGGAGCTGTCTAAAACCTCGTCCTATACCCTCCTCCAACAGTCCCCTCTCCTTCTCTTTTAGCTTCTCTCTGGAATTTTTCCCCTGCAGATTCAGATCTCATGAGTTGTCACTCACCAAATATTTACTAAGCACCTATAAAGTCTTCCACATGCAGTGGTTGGAATGTGTGTACCCCATGAAGGATGAAGGGACTGCCAAGAAGTATACAATCTGTAAGGGGAGCAGACAAAAAATTCTAAGGCTGGCGGGGAGTACCGGGTAATAGAATTGTGTGCAGAACCCGTTATAGGGTGATGTAGACATGGGGACTACAGGCACAGGAATTTTGCAAAGCCTTGAGGTACTCAGATCTGCAGGGAAGGGAGGAGGGGAGTGCTCATCAGCCAGTTAACACAGAATTTGCAAGAGAACCACTTTGAGAACTGCCTCGTGGTCAGCAGGGGGAGGGCACCCAGATGACACTCAGGGGAGAGGAGATCTCATTAGACTGCATATGAGAGAGAAAGGTAAACCTTAGAACTGTTTTAAAAAAAAAGGTGGGGATGGTGGGGAAGGAGGAAGGGGAACCACTGATGAGACACTTGGAAAAAATTCAGTGTTTGTCCAACAAAATTTTTACGAGCTTTCATTCTGCTGAAACTTTACCTCTCTTCCTCTAACTCCTGATGTGTGTTGCTGTCAAAGTAGGGACTGGTTTCTATGTGAACAATTCCTACGGGAGAGAGGAATGAATTGGGAGGCTCAAGGAAGACTTTATGTAGGAGGCAGCATCCCAATCCAGCCCAATGGATCGACTTTTAAAAGATAGTGATGGGGAAAACAAAGATAGTGATGGGAGGACAGCCAGAGAGGAATCCATGGAAAAAGTGAGTAGAACATTCAAGAAGATGCATGGACTCCAGAAGAGCTATAATATCCACATGAAGGGTAGGATGGGAAAATTCGGGTGTCCAGTCTGGAAGACTAGCCTGGCACTAGTTCCGGGAACCTCTGTGTACCAACCTAGACTGTTACATGGGCACTGGGGACTCGCTGAAGGTATCTGAGCAGGAATGGGGACTTGATGCCACCAAAAATTCCCCAAAGCTACTGATAAATACTGCCTCAGGTCCTGCCCTCCTAGAAATATTTATATTTCAATTTAAAACTTCCTGGATCTCCTGTATAGCACAGAAAACTCTGTTTAATGTTCTATAATAACCTAAATAAGAAAAGAATTTTAAAAAGAATAGGTGCACGTACATGTGAAACTGAATCACTCTGCTGCTAAGCTGCTAAGTCACTTCAGTCGTGTCCGACTCTGTGCGACCCCATAGACAGCAGCCCACCAGGCTCCCCTGTCCCTGGCATTCTCCAAGCAAGAACACTGGAGTGGGCTGCCATTTCCTTCTCCAATGCATGAAAGTGAAAAGTGAAAGTGAAGTCGCTCAGTCGTGTCTGACTCTTCGCGACCCCATGGACTGCAGCCCACCAGGCTCCTCCATCCATGGGATTTTCCAGGCAAGAGTACTGGAGTGGGGTGCCATTGCCTTCTCCGAATCACTTTGCTACATACCTGAAATTAAAACAACATTGTTAACCAGCTAAACTCCATATAAAATAAAATTTTAAAAATTTTAAATAAACTCTCTAAAGGCAAAAAAAAAAAAAAAATGTGTTCACTTATCCAAAAACATAGATGTCAAGTGAGAGAATATCTCCAAAGCATGTATCTTGGGACAGGGTCCCCAAGTGGTCCTCAAGTCACTGCTTCCACACCAGCACGGTCTTCCTTGCGGCTGTGAGATAAAGATGGTCTAGCTGTAAGTCTCTCTAACCCTTTTTTCCCCTGAGACACCCAGGTCAGGTGACAGTCATAGACCGCCTACTCCCATGGGTGCATCTAGGCTCATGTGAGAAACCAGCTCATCAAACAGCCTGAAGCAAGCAGGGTTCAAACAGAAAGCAGCTTTGTTTTTTCCTCCAGCCACTGCACTCAGATCTGCCTGATCAGACCGCCCTCCTCTATCCCTTGACATACTTGAATGATGTTATTCTTTCCCATCATTGCCCATTCTAAGAAAGAGCCTCATTTGGTCATCAAGACTCACTCTCAAGCCTGGTCCAGTCAAAACTGAAATATCAGCCCCATGCCATCCACTGCCCTTTCACAGCTCCTCCACCTCCACGCAGTCCTCTTCTGGGGTGGGAGCAGGGAAAGAGGGATGGTGCAAAGCAGACAGAGGTGCCACCAGATCTGTGCTTTTGTCATGCAGTGTTGATGCCTCCGGGGAGCCCCCATCCCAGGCTTGGAAAGAAAAGCCAAAGGCACATCGCTCATTTCATTGATGATCCCTTTGAAATTCTCTTCTTCTCCTCATAGAGAGACCGGAAGTGGTTGTTGGTTGAAGCTCATAAGGCTGGTTTGGCCCCTCTTAGTAGGTGCTGCAGGGACCTTGCTATCAGCAACTCCCTAGGAATTTATCATCCATTCATTATTGGCTCTGGGCCTTTAGCTGAATTTTTCAAGACAGCAGGAGTGTCATTTAGCATCTGATGGGTACTCAAGTTACCACTCACTAATTGTTAAAAAATTTTCCCTCCCACTCATTCATGAGACCATACCAAATGTAAGTCAGTGAGAATGAAATAGACAGAAACTCCTGAATCTACTCTAATTTATTTTTTTAATATATTGCTAGCAAACTTGGATGCTGTAAGCATGACTAATAAGTTTGTTTTGACACACCTCATGACTGATGTTTTGTAGCATAAATGGAAACTTTCCTTGCTGGGGACAACTATAAGTTTATTTCAAGTGAGGAACTCAGTAGAGAGAGGCTCATTTATGCAGATATGTAAGTTCTAAGATGCCAGTGTTAAGTATTCCTTGGTATTGCAAACTCACATGTCACATGGGCAGGTAAAGGAATCCTGGATGATTGTACCCTGCATTTATTTATTTATTTATTTTTGCCAAACTGAGGCATGTGGGATCTTAGTTCCCTGAGTATGGATCAAACCTATATACTCTGTTGCAAGCAGAGTCTTAACCACTGGACCACTAGGGAAGTTCTTACCTTGCATTTCTGATTCGCCTCTCTGACTGAGATGGGGAGGAAAGTGACAGAGAATCACAAGAGTGGAAAAGGACCATGGCAGAGAGCACTGGAAAAGATCCTGAAGCTGGGAAACATTGAGAGCAGGAGGAGAAGGGGGCAACAGAGAATGAGATGGTTAGACGGCATCACCAACTCAATAGACGTGATTTGAGCAAACTCTGAGAGATAGTGAAGGACAGGGAAGCCTGGTGTACTGCAGCCGATGGTGTAACAGAGTCGGACACGACTTAGCAACTGAAGAGCAACAACAGAAAGCATGTGACATAGAAGAAGTTTTAAATATGCAGCCTCCACAGTCCCCTTTGTAGCATTTTCCAGCCACTGATTTATGAATTCCTTTGGTCTCTGTGGTCTAATGTGTGGTGAACCAGCATTATAGGAACTGCCCGAAAGACCCAAATGCACCAGTGTTTAGACCCCAGTACCCACTCTCACACTTTGGTCCTTTTCCTGATTGAGGCCTTAAGCGTCGCAGAGATTTATTGCATCGCTACTGCATCCATTAACCTCTGCTTCTGTGAGCAGGCAGAGGTTGGTAGAGGATGGCCAATTTTTCTTAATTTCTCAGCTTCTTCTCTGTTATCAAAAATATTTATAGTCACTGGCAAATCAATCAAGCAACAAATATCTAAGATGTACCCACTAGGCACAAAGCCCTGTAGGGCCATCCTGCCCCTACCCCCATCCTCTCAGTCCTAAGGAAAAGTACAAGCTAGTCTACCTCTAAGACTAGGGAGACAGGATTCATCCAATGATACTTTAGCTAACAGTATATTCCCTTTGGGAATGAAATTCAGGATTTGATGTGGGTCAGGAAGGAAGGAAAGGAAAGAGAAAGCTCATCAAGAGGTAGAAGAGATCATAAATTTCTAGTAGAAAAATGTTCAATTGATAGTTAGAAAGTAAAGATGATGAAGGATTAGGGTTCTTAAGAAAAGATAGGTCAAGTGATAAAGTCAGTTCTAAAATCATAAAGTTGACTCATGCACAAATCAGATTCGTGCATTCAGTAGATTGGGTTGAGTGACTTCTAAGTCCTCATTATTGAAAGTGTGGTCCTAGGCCGGCGGCAGCAGCATCACCTAGGAACTTGTTAGAAATGCAGGCTCTCAGCTCCCATCCCACAAACAGTGAATCCAAACCCACACTTTAGTAAGATCCACAGGTGACTCACGGGCTTGTTACAGTCTAAGGAATTCTGGTCTGAGTGCCAAGCATTGGCTACACATGTATCTACAAATGGAGGCCAGGAAATCTGTTTCAACGGATCATTCTGAGCTACTGAGAAAGAACAAGTCCTGAGCTTGTCCTCCTCTATAAATCTAGAGAATTCTCAAGCGGCTGGTGCCTCCCATCTGGTACCTAATTCCTTCAGGGGGAGACTGCTATGGTTGCTTTAGAATTCAGAAGAGCCTCCTTTTCAACCACTGGGACAGCAGGAGAAATGCTAAATGAGAACTCAGAATGCAGTTTCCCTGCTGGACAGTGCTTGTTCCTTGTTGTTATATGTTGACATGATTTATACTTCTCAATTAATTTATATAAAGTATTTATACTTTCAAAAATTATCTGTAACAACTTATATATTCAATAAGGCTATTCAAATACAAAGAAAAATCAGACATTAGACAGGAAGAAGAAGCAAAAGGAAATGCTTCAAGCACCTTAAATATCATGATTATTTAAACAAAGCAGTAGTTATAGTTTGAGGTTGCTGGTAGTCAAAGCAAAAAGAGAAACATGAGTTCTGAAACTATCATTATCTGAAAATTACTACCCAAAGGAGGTAAGAGATATTTTTGAGAGGTCAGTGTTAGGAGGAAGAAGTTAAACATATAAAAAAAGAGAGATTAAAGACACAAGTCTGACTCCAAAATTTTTAGACAAAAAGACTTCAGATGGGTGTCAAGAGAAAATGTTTTATATTTTATGTACATCCTTCAAACTCTGCCTACAACTCTTCAGGACAAGAAATATGTTTCCTAACACTTTGGTCCCCTACTGAGGTACTGAATACAACCTGCAAATTCAATACTAGTGAAAATATATTTCCTTCATTCCCTCTCCATTACAGACTGAGAATTTAAATCACTGAGACTTTCAAAACTTTTTCAAGTGTTACATCTTGTTTGACTTTCACAACCTTCTGAGATTATTTCCTCTATTGAAGAAAGCAGACCCAGGAACTTCACAGCACTTGCCTAACATGACATATGTGGGTCAGCCCTGGAAGTTAATCTGAAATCTACATCTGCCAACATCCAGTCTGGTGTACTTGACTCTACAAGTTGCCCATTCTTGGAAGTCAAGATTTAATTCCAGGCAGCAGCCCCAAAATCATTTCCAACTACCAAACAGCATATTCTTCAGGCAAGGAACTCTTCAAGGCAAGAGGAAGATAGATCTGTAATACATTGCAAAGCCAGTGACTTCCTGCACTTAGGAAGCTCATTCTTAAAAGGGTCAGTGGGAGAGGGCTCTCCAGCTAAAGCATTCCTGCATTCATGCACTTGATAGCTCAGCTGAAACCCTAAGAGGAGGTTTTAAAGTCTAAAAATAACTGCTAGAGGAAGGGAAAAGTAAATCCACCATAATTAAAGAAACACAGCCAATGAAAGATGTCTGCTGGAGTGGGCCATTCAGCAACAAGCTGGTTCTGCCAGAATATAACTCAAGAAAAGTTGTCCACATCAAAACTGAAACTGCAGAAAAACAGCTTGAGGATGAACTGAGCAGTAGGGCAGGCTGATCACAAAGAGGATGACCACACAGATTCAGAATACAAATAATGTGATATCCACTGCAGGGAGAGCCCGGCGCCACTCCAGGAGGAAGCCTTCAGAGTCTCCTTGCCAGGAAAACCAAGCCAAGAGCAAAAGCATCTCTAGTTCCTTCCCTCCTCACCACTAATCCACCACTCAGGCAAACAAATTGGACACCTGGGGCTCTGAATAACAGATACCAGCTCCTGATGCTGCTTGAGTGCATCTGTGAATTTACCCTGGGGGCTGTTTGGTGACTATCAGGTTTCCCTTTTTGTTGCTGTGGCTAGGAAGCTCAGAGCCTGCCTGAGGTTCAGGACCAAATGGTGTCTATTTCTTTGTGGCTTTGAATTTACACTTATTTCCTACACCATTTTATCTGGTTCAGTTCAGTCGCTCAGTCGTGTCTGACTCTTTGCGACCCCATGAACCACAGCACACCAGGCCTCTCTGTCCATCACCAACTCCCGGAGTTCACTCAAACTCCTGTCCACTGAGTCAGTGATGCCATCCAGCCATCTCATCCTCAGTCATCCCCTTCTCCTCTCCTTTATCTGGTAGGTGACCATTTTTATAACTGTGTTGAATTTACTTTGGAATGAGGTGGGATAAAGATGAGAAATTAATAGGAAGGAAGGAAGAAAAAAGGAAGGATCCATGAGTGTGTGTGTGTGTGTGTGTGTGTGTGTATGTGTAAGGGGGGGTGGGGGAGAGAGAGAAGAGGAGAAAGAGAGAGGATATGTGTGTGTTAAGAATTCAGGTTCAAATAAACAAATGGGACCTAATTAAACTTAAAAGCTTTTGCATAGCAAAGGAAACCATAAACAAAATGTAAAGACAACCTATGGACTGGGAGAAAATATTTGCAAACCATGCTGCTGACAAGGGATTAATTTCCAAAATATACAAACAGTTCATACAGCTTAATATCAGTGAAAAATTGGGCTGATGCTACTGCTGCTAAGTCACTTCAGTCGTGTCCAACTCTGTGCGACCCCATAGACGGCAGCCCACCAGGCTCCCCCGTCCCTGGGATTCTCCAGGCAAGAACATTGGAGTGGGTT
Organism: Aepyceros melampus; assembly: GCA_006408695.1. Lineage (NCBI taxonomy): Eukaryota > Metazoa > Chordata > Mammalia > Artiodactyla > Bovidae > Aepyceros > Aepyceros melampus. The sequence continues at coordinate 118,035 of SJXQ01008137.1, forward strand.
CCCATCTCCTTCTCCAATGCATGAAAGTGAAAAGTGAAAGTGAAGTCGCTCCGACTCTTCGTGACCCCGTGGACTGCAGCCTACCAGGCTCCTCCGTCCATGGGATTTTCCAGGCAAGAGTACTGGAGTGGGGTGCCACTGTCTTCTCTGGAAAAAATGGGCAGAAGACCTAAATTCACTTCAGTCGTGTCCAACTCTGTGCGACCCCATAGACGGCAGCCCACCAGGCTCCCCCGTCCCTGGGATTCTCCAGGCAAGAACATTGGAGTGGGTTCCCATCTCCTTCTCCAATGCATGAAAGTGAAAAGTGAAAGTGAAGTCGCTCCGACTCTTCGTGACCCCGTGGACTGCAGCCTACCAGGCTCCTCCGTCCATGGGATTTTCCAGGCAAGAGTACTGGAGTGGGGTGCCACTGTCTTCTCTGGAAAAAATGGGCAGAAGACCTAAATAGACATTTCTCCAAAGAAGATTCGCAGGTGGTGAACAGGCACATGAAAAGATGCTTGATATCATTAATTATTAGAGAAATGCAAACCCAAACTACAATGAGGTATCACCTCACACTAGTCAGAATGGCCGTCATTAAAAAGTCTACAAACAAATACTAGAGAGACTGTGGAGACAAGGGAACCCTCCTACACAGTTGGTGGGAATTAAATTGGTACAGCCACTGGGGAGAACAGAATGGAGAGTCCTTAAAAAACTAAAAATATAATCTTGCAATCCCACTCCTGGGCATATATCCAGAGAAAACTTGAATTCAAAAAGATACATGCACCCCAATGTTCATAGCAGTGCTATTTACAATAATGAAGACATGGAAGCAACTTTAATGTCCATCAACAGATGAATGGATAAAGAAGATGTAATATAGATATAGATATATAATATATATATATACACACACACAATGGAATATTAGCCACAAAAAAATAATGAAATAATGTCATTTGCAGCAACATTGATTAACCTAGAGGTTATCATATTAAGTGAAGTAAGTCAAAGACCAATATCGTATCAAATCACATATTATGTGGAATCTAAAAAAAATATACAAATGAACTTGCAAAACAGAGACTCACAGACATAGAAAACAAACTGATGGCTACCAGAGGGAATAGCAGGGTGGGAGGGAGATAAAGTTAAGAGTCTGGGATTAACATGTACCCACTGCTGGGGACAGCACAAACCTGGGCACCCAGAGCTCAGTGCCCCTACCCTGGCTTATGAACTCAATACCCAGACATTTCCCCAGTCAACAAAATTTATTCCCTGCCTCCTTCTACTCACCCCAGTCTTGGCTAGGATACTCTGGGCCTTTCTTTCCTTTACCTAAAAAGGTAATTCATTATTCCTTAGGAGTAATATATCATAGTGTTTGGTTTCAGAGGTTTATTTATTTATTTGGATTTAAGACAAATGAAAAGGAGTCTGCTTAACTTGGCTGAATGGACCAAAATGGAAACAAAGACATCAGGATTTGCTTTCCCTCCCCAGTCCTGATCTGCCGATTTACCAGTGCACAAGCCTTCTTGCAGAGGCAATGTACCTTAAAAAATGATACAAATGAATTTATATACAGAACAGAAATAGACTCATAGACATAGAAAACAAATTTATGGTTACCAAGGGGGAGGGGGGAATAAATTAGGAGTTTAGGATTAAAATATACACACTACTCTATATAAAATAGATAACCAACAAAGACCCACAGTATAGCATAGACAACTAGACTCAATATCTTATAATAATCTATAATGAAAGAGAATATAAAAAAGAATATATATGTGTGTATGATTGAATCACTTTGTTGCACATCTGAGACTAACACAACATTGTAAATCAACTATATTTCAATTAAAAAAAAACCCAGATACTGAAAAAAAAATTTTTTTAACGTATACACACTATGTATAAAACAGGAAGACAATAAGGACCTACTATTATAGCACAGGGAATTATACAGGATATCTTGTAACAACTTATAATGGAAAAGAATCGGAAAAAAGGCAGATTTTATATACATCTGAATCACTTTGCCATACACTTGAAACTAACACAATATTGTAAATTAACTATTGTTGTTGTCGTATCTGACTCTTTGTGACCCCATGAACAGAGCATGCCAGGCTTCTCTGTCCTCTACTATCTCCCAGAGTTTCTCCTGGAACTATACCTTAATAAAAAACCATGCCTTAATAAATATATATATGTACATATAGAGTTCAAGTGCATCATTGTGAGTAATGATAATAAAATCAAAACATCTCCTGAAAGTTCTCCATGAGTCCATAGGAGCCTCTAGGTAGAGATGGTTGACAGAGCTACCAACTTACTGAGGAAGCAGATCAAAACTCAGTTCAATTCAGTTCAGTCGCTCAGTCGTGTCAGACTCTGAAACCCCATGAATCGCAGCACGCCAGGCCTCCCTGTCCATCACCAACTCCCGGAGTTCACTCAGACTCACATCCATCGAGTCAGTGATACCATCCAGCCATCTCACCCTCGGTCGTCCCCTTCTCCTGCCCCCAATCCCTCCCAGTATTAGAGTCTTTTCCAATGAGTCAACTCTTCACATGAGATGGCCAAAGTACTGGAGCTTCAGCTTCAACATCATTACTTCNCACTTGGACGAGGGAGTGACGAGGTGTGTTTGCTGTGCACCTCAGCTCTGCACATGCACACAGAGGGTCTCCCCACGGTTGTCTGCATTCACACTGTTCGCCTTGTCTAAGGACCATGAACTGGGGTCCCTGTTCGTCCTCCTCCTAATCCTAACTACACCTACATTGTTTCACTATTTACATCTACTCCTATTGAAATGTTTACAAGGCCCCAGATACACAGTAAATACCATAGAAGTGTCTGTAAAATCAAAGAAATGACCAGGCTGTCGTGAGAGAACCAATTCAAGCCACCAGTCCCTTTCTGCAGCACGGATTTATTCAAGACCTGGGCACCTGCAAGGGGACGACAGATGCTGTCTGGGGGCCACAGTCTCCTTTGGCCCCAGAAGGTCACAGCAAAGCTTCAGGAGAGCACAGACCATCAGAGAAGGAGCACAGACACACAAGTGCGGGCTTTCATTCAGCCAGGACTCGCCCAGGGTGCATCTGGGGTGAGGGAGCTGGTTGGGGAGGGGAGCTGGCTCTGTGGCCTCTTCTCATT
>SJXQ01008138.1:0-63063 GCA_006408695.1 Aepyceros melampus
TTCTCAAGGCTCTGCCTCCCTTGACCTTTAAAGGTGTAACACCTCTCATTCAGATAAAGTTGCAAAACAGAGAATAGCAGTGTCATGCTGGAGGTTTATAGACACTTCATGACCAGACCTGCCCAGACAGCTGCAAGAATAAAGGATTATCACATCTTCTCAGTTTGCAACAAGCAGTCACATCTCCTCCCTTTTTAGTATAAAAAAAAAACCCTGAGTTCTAACTCAGATAAGAGGCAGTTTGGGACATTAGTCTGCCACCTTCTCAGTCTGCTGACTTTCAGAATAAAGTCACTATTCCTTGCGCCAACACTTTCTCAGTTTATTGACCTGTCATGCAGTGAGCAATACAAGCTTGGACTCAGTAACAACTATATTCATTAAATTAATTCTGAGACCATGATATGTCAAGATTAAAAAATTTATTTCCTATTTTATTTCCTGTCTCAAGTTATGGCCAGCCCAATGCCCAATATAAGTCAACAGAGGTACTATTATGAGATTAATACACTTTACGAATGAAATGCTAACACAGAAATGCCCAATTTTGAATATATCACCCCCCCACTCTAAAATTTCTTCTGAGAAATTAAATTCAAAGATTAAAGTCCCAAAGAGATTGTAGTAGCCTGACCTTGTTATAAAAACAATTTTACCTTGTCTTAGTGACCAACAATATCAGAAACTTATTTCTTGATCATGTTTCGCGAGGACTATGGGGTGGCTGAGGCTCTTCTGGCCTTTGTAGGATTCAACTTGCCTTGTTTCCAAATGTCTTCTCATAGTGGACCCAGATTCAAGGAGTGACCACTGCTTGAGACATGCTCTTCTCATGGTGGAGGACAGGAGCAAGAAGAGAAAAGTTCAGTCTTCTGAGTCACATCTCTATTGGTTAAAGTAAGTCCCATAACCAAGTCCACATCACACTTCAACTACAGTAATCCAAGTCTATGCTCCAACCAGTTATGCTGAAGAAGCTGAAGTTGAACAGTTATATGAAGACCTACAAGATCTTCTAGAACACCCAAAAAAGACGTCCTTTTCATTAGAGGGGACTGGAATGCAAAAGTAGGAAGTCCAGAAACCCCTGGAGTAACAGGCAAATTTGGCCTTGGAATAAGGAATGAAGCAGGGCAAAGGCTAATAGAGTTCTGCCAAGAGAATGCACTGGTCATAGCAAACACCCTCTTCTAACAACACGAGAGAAGACTCTACACATGGACATCACCAGATGGTCAACACCGAAATCAGATTGATTATATTCTTTGCAGCCAAATATGGAGAAGCTCTGTACAGGCAACAAAAACAAGACCAGGAGCTGACTGTGGCTAAAAAGTAGGAAGTCCAGAAACCCCTGGAGTAACAGGCAAATTTGGCCTTGGAATAAGGAATGAAGCAGGGCAAAGGCTAATAGAGTTCTGCCAAGGAATGCACTGGTCATAGCAAACACCCTCTTCTAACAACACGAGAGAAGACTCTACACATGGACATCACCAGATGGTCAACACCGAAATCAGATTGATTATATTCTTTGCAGCCAAATATGGAGAAGCTCTGTACAGGCAACAAAAACAAGACCAGGAGCTGACTGTGGCTCAGATCTTGGACTCTTTATTGCCAAATTCAGACTTAAATTGAAGAAAGTAGGGAAAACCACTAGACCATTCAGGTATGACCTAAATCAAATTCCTTATGACTATACAGTGGAAGTGAGAAATAGATTTAAGGGCCTAGATCTGAAAGACAGAGTGCCTAATGAACTATGGATGGAGGTTCTTGATGTTGTACAGGAGACAAGAATCAAGACCATCCCCAAGAAAAAGATGCAAAAAAACAAAATGGCTGTCTAGGGAGGCCTTACAAATAGCTGTGAAAAGACGGGAAGCAAAAAGCAAAGGAGAAAAGGAAAGATATACCCATTTGAATGCAAAGTTCCAAAGAACAGCAAGGAGAGATAAGAAAACCTTCCTCAGCGATCAATGCAAAGAAATAGAAAAAAAAAAAAAAAGAAGAATGGGAAAGACTAGAGATCTCTTCAAGAAAATTGGAGATACCAAGGGAATATTTCATGCAAAGATGGGCTCGATAAAGGACAGAAATGGTATGGACCTAACAGAAGCAGAAGATATTAAGAAGAGGTGGCAAGAAAACACAGAAGAACTGTACAGAAAAGATCTTCAAGACCCAGATAATCATGATGGTGTGGTCACTCACCTAGAGCCCAACATCCTGGAATGTGAAGTCAAGCGGGCCTTAGGAAGCATCATTACGAACAAAGCTAGTGGAGGTGATGGAATTCCAGTTGAGCTATTTCAAATCCTGAAAGATGATGCTGTGAAAGTGCTGCACTCAATACGCCAGCAAATTTGGAAATCTCAGCAGTGGCCACAGGACTGGAAAAGGTCAGTTTTCATTCCAATTCCAAAGAAAGGCAATGCCAAAGAGTGTCAAACTACCGCACAATTGCACTCATCTCACAAGCTAACAAAGTAATGCTCAAAATTCTGCAAGCCAGGGCTCAATGGTATGTGAACCAAGAACTTCCAGATGTTCAAGCTGGTTTTAGAAAAGGCAGAGGAACCAGAGATCAAATTGCCAACATCCACTGGATCATAGAAAAAGTGAGAGAGTTCCAGAAAAACACCTATTTTTGCTTTATTGACTATGCCAAAGCCTTTGACTGTGTGGATCACAAGAAACTGTGGAAAATTCTTAAAGTGATGGGAATGCCAGGCCTCCTGATCTGCCTCCTGAGAAATATGTATGCAGGCCAAGAAGCAACAATTAGAACTGGACATCGAACAATGGACTGGTTCCAAATTTAGAAGGGAGTTCGTCAAGACTGTATATTGTCACCCTGCTTATTTAACCTATACACAGATTACATCAAGTGAAATGCCTGGCTGGATGAGGCACAAGCTGGAATCTAGATTGAAGGGAGAAATATAAAAATAACCTCAGATATGCAGATTACACCACCCTTATGTCAGAAAGCAAAGAGGAACTGAAGAGCCTCTTGATGAAAGTAAAAGAGGAGAGTGAAGAATGTGGCTTAAAACTCAACATTCAAAAAACTAAGATTGTTGAGGTCCTTTAATGGACCAGAACCTGGTGGTCTGGTGTTGACGATAAGAAAGTAAAAGCGATAGAGAAAGAGGCTGATATTCCTTGGTTTACACAGAAAACCAATAAAGCCCTTTGACACAGGGCTTGCACTGCTCCATGTAGGCATCAGGCGCCCTCTTGAGGCGGGTGAAGGCACAGTGTGCCTTCTCGAGAGGGTCTTAGAAGCTCAGGCAAGAAAGTGAGCTCAGTGGGGCTCTGTGCTCCAAAGAATTAGCCTGAGAGAGACAGAGAGAAAGACAGACACGGGGCCCCAAGCTCTGATGCAGTGAAGGTGTTTTATTCAACATAGTGTGGGTATATATACTGTCTTACAAGGTAGCTATTTTCAGCAGAGATAAAAATCAAAGTCCAGACTTAAAAATAATAAGAGAATCCATATCAAAGCAAGAGGGTTGTAAATAATCACCTTTACCATATGGTTCATAAAAAGGAAGAGGGTCATAAATAGTTACTTATCACTGTATGGAAAAACTAACGAAGGAAATGCATGCGTTCCTAAGCCCATGGGAGTAGCTTGCTGCTCCACTTAATTTCTGAATATTCAGGAGTTAATAAGGGACAGAGGATTCATGACAGATCCAAAACAGCATACAGGAAGCCTCCTGTTAAATGCTTCCTGACATAAGATCATGCCATCCAGTCCCATCACTTTATGCAAATAGATGGGGAAACATGAAAACTGTGACAGACTTAATTTTCTTGGGCTCCAAAATCACAGCAGATAGTGACTGCAGCCATGAAAGTAAAAGATGCTTGCTCCTTGGAAGAAAAGCTATGACCAACCTAGATAGCATATTAAAAAACAGAGACTTTATTTTGCCAACAAAGGTCCATCTAGTCAAAGCTGTGGTTTTTCCAGTAGTCATGTATGGATGTAAGAGTTGGACCATAAGGAAAGCTGAGTGCCAAAGTATTAATGCTTTTGAACTGTGGTGTTGGAGAAGACTCTTGAGATTCCCTTGGACTGCAAGGAGATCCAACCAGTCCATCTTAAAGGAGATCAGTCCTGGGTGATCTTTGGAAGGACTGATGTTGAAGCTGAAGCTCCGACACTTTGACCACCTGATGTGAAGAACTGACTCATTTGAAAAGACCCTGATGCTGGGAAAGATTGAGGGCAGGAGGAGAAGGGGACGACAGAGGATGAGGTAGCTGGATGGCATCACCAACTTGTTGGACATGAGCTTGCACAAGCTCCAGGAGTTCATAATGCACAGGGAGGCCTGGTGTGCTGCAGTCCATAGGGTCACAAAGAGTCGGACATGACTGAGTGGTGGAACTGAATCTCTATGGTTGTTTCTTTTCTCCTTCATACTTATATTCCTTTTTTTTTTTTGTTCCTTTCTCTTAAAATCAGGTTTGAGAAAGCTTACCCATTTTAGTGCATTTTATTTTTTAAAACAATATAAATTATTTATTTATATATCTTTCATTGATGGCTATCCTGGCTTTTAGTTGCTGTGTGGGCTTTCCCTAGTTGTGGTAAATGCGGGATACTCTCTAGTTGTGGTGCAGAGGCATTTCATTGCGGTGGCTTCTCTTGTTGTGAAGTACGGGCTCTAGGGCACCCAGGCTCTAGAGCGTAGCCTCAGTAGTTGTGGTACGTGGGTTTAGCTTCTCCATGGCAGGCATGATCCTCCTGGATCAGGGATGGAACCCATGTCTCCTATACTGGCAGGTAGTTTCTTTACCACTGAGTCACCAGAAAATCTCATTTTAGTGTATTTTTAAAACAAACACACAAAACAATAACTTTTGATCTTATTTACCCCTTTATATTTTATTTTTTTAATGTGTTTTCTATTTTCCAAAATAAGAACCTTGGGATCCTTTTCATTGAAATCTTTTCATTAAGAAAAAGGATGTAAAAAGGAAGAAAGAAGAAAAATAATAAAAGGAAGAAGAAGAAAGGAGGAGATGAGAGAGGAAAGAAAAACAAGAAATGTAACTTTTGTTTTAAGCTATTGTGCCATAAAGTTTGAAATGAAGTGGCTTCTTTTTCATTATTTTTTACTTTATAGTTTGAGTTTTGTTTTCTTCTTTATCCTTTATTTTTAAGCAGTTAATATATTTAGATTCTGTTTCATTTTGATTGTTTTTCATTGAGTTATTTTTTTAAAGTTCTCTACATTTGTTAAACAAAACAAAACAAAACAAGTGTTTCTGCGTAGCCCTGCACATAATTCATTTTCTATGGACAAGCTCAAAAATTTATTTTCTCTGTTTCAGAAAAACAAAGAAACCACAGTCTATATTCATTACATTAATTTTATTAATTGTATTATATAATTACTCTGTATCTATACTTTTTTTTGTTTTACCTGTTTAACTCTTAAAAAGTGAATTTATGTCTTCCACAATAATTTTATTTTTATTACATTCTCCTGAATTTCTAATAGCTTTTGTTTCCTATAACTAGCTGTTTTGTTTTTTGGTACATATATAGTGCACCAAAGATGCTGTTATATCTTTTACAGACAGTGTGTTTTTATTATTACATAAGGTATAAGGCCCTTCTTTGTCACATTTAAATTGTTTCTACTCTTAAATTTTAACATGTGATATTAATAATTCCAGTGCAGCTTTTCTTTGTTTCATTAGTCTGGTATCTCTGTCTCCATTCCTTTATTTTCAAGCTTCTTTTTATTGCTTTAACTATATTTCTTACAAACAGAATATATTCATCCCTTTGCATCAAGGGGATTGGTTTCAGGATCTCCCACGGATACCAAAACCTATGGATGCTCAACTTCCTTATATAAAATGGGGTAGTATTTATGTAAAACCTATGTACATCCTCCCATACACATTAAATCATCTCTAGATTACTTACAATACCTAAAACAATGTAAATGCTATGTAAATAGCTGCTGTTGCTAGGCAAATTCAAGGTTTGATTTTTGGAACTTTTCAGAATTTGTTTTTAAGTGAGACTTTCTATTTGTGGTCGGTTGAATTCACAGATGTAAAACCTATGTATACACAAAGCTGATTGTATAATTAAGTGTTATTTTTTTAAACTCAGTCTGAGAGTCTGTGTTTTTTAAAGGGAAAATTCAGGCATTCCCCTGGTGGTACAGTGGATAAGAATCTGTCTGCCAATGCAGGGGACATGGGTTCGATCCCTGGTCTGGGAAGATTCCATGTGCTTCAGAGCAACTAAGCCCATGTACCACAACTGCTGAGCCCACACACAGCAACTACAGAAACCTGAGTGCCTACAGTCAGGGCTCCGCAACAAGAGAAGCCAACTGCAATGAAGCCTTCACACCTCAGTGAAGAGTAGCCCCTGCTCGCTGCAACTAGTGTAGCCAAAAATAAGTGAGTGAATTTTTAAAAATTAAAGGGAAAATTCAAGCAATTCAAATGTGGTATGACAGATATTTGATACCAGTATTTTATGATTTTATTCATGTTCTTTTTCCTTTTTCTTATATTTTATAAACTGCATTTCCCCTTATTTGGGAAGCTTTCTTATATTTTCTACTCAATTAATAGTTACCTATTCTATCAATTCAGACTGTGATTGAGAGTCATACATGCAACCAGTATTTTGTGTGTGTGTGTGATAATACTTGAATCTACTTTAGTGCTTTTTATTATTTTTTTTAAATCAAATTATCCCTGTCTCCTCCAGAATCTTAATCTGTCCTACTTATTTTATAGCTGATTGCTAAATGAGCTGGACTTGGCAGGATGAGCAAACAGGAAAAAAACTTCTTTTTTTCGAATTTTTTCTCACTGCTAATCATACAAAATTACTCTATTTGTTTATTCCTCCCCATCCCTAGGAGAAACCTCTGTCAGTTCTCAGGCCCTTTTCTCTGTTATGTCCTGTCTGGATGGCCACCATCTGCTTGCTGTGACCCTTTAGATGGGTTGCTATTTTTCTTATACGGTTCAGAGAAGCTTAGGTCTGTTTATGGCAATATTTAGTGACCACAGCTGTGTAAATGGTAGAAGGTAAAGTCCTTCTCATTATGGGCTGGTACTATAAAAGCAAGCAGAATATAACCCTCTGCTGAGGCATCTGAAGGAAAAATTTTCTGAGTTCTAGGATTTTTCATAGGTTTAGTGTTTTCTTCTTAGTCTCCTGGGGACCAAGGAGACCAGGAACACTTACAGAGAACCAGAGACAATCTTTCCCTGGGGTAATCTACAGATTCCAACTGCCAGCCAGTCCCTAGACAACAGCACACTTTCCATTATTGCCTTCTAACTCAGAGACTGGTCTCCAGAGCCATATTCAGATCTCAGCATTAGAACAGAAACCTTGTCTAAACTTGCACCCCACTTCTTGAAGATCCCAGCATCTGTTTGGCTAAGGAGATAATAGATTAAAGCTGAGAGTAGAAGAGAAAGGTGGTGAGCTTATGTCACCATCTTCCCACAATCCACTGCTCCCAGCTGTCCAGCTATTTCAATGGCCAATCTCTGTGAGATGGAATTTTTAAATTAAGTTAGTGCCCTTCTAAAGAATAAAACTCACATGCTGCAGCAGACACTTCCAAAAATAACATACAAAATCCTCAGTTCTAATTTAAGTCTGCTGCTGCTGCTGCTGCTAAGTCACTTCAGTCGTGTCCGACTCTGCGGCCCCACAGATGGCAGCCCACCAGGCTCCCCCGTCCCTGGGATTCTCCAGGCAAGAACTCTGGAGTGGGTTGCCATTTCCTTCTCCAATGCATGAAAGTGAAAAGTGAAAGTGAAGTTGCTCAGTCGTGTCCGACTCTTAGTGACCCCATGGACTGCAGCCTACCAGGCTCCTCCATTCATGGGATTTTCCAGGCAAGAGTACTGGAGTGGAGTGCCATCGCCTTCTCCTAATTTAAGTCTATTTGGGGCTAAAGTCTGAAGACTGACTGTAGTTAGGTTTAGACTCTAATTTAGAAAAGGTTGTATTAAGAGACCTTTGGGAACATCTTTTAAGAAGTTCTACTTACAATAAGAGCAGGGGAAAAGATGGGCTTCCCTGGTGGCTCAGATGGTAAAGAATCTGCCTGCACTGCAGGAGACCAGGGTTTGATTCCTGGGTTGGGAAGATCCGCTGGAGAAGGGAATGGCAACGCACTCCAGTATTCTTGCCTGGAAAATTCTAAGGACAGAGGAGCCTGGCGGGCTATGGTCCACAGGGTCACAAAGATTTGGGCACAACTGAGCAAGTAACACACACACTTACATTAAAAACAGGAGAGAGGGTGGGAATAAAAGGGGAATTTTAAATAAATGCTTACCATACTCAAGAGACTCCATATTGTTTATTTAATCTTTAAAGTGAAAGTGAAAGTCGTTTTTTCGTGTCTGACTTTTTGTGATCCTGTGGACCATACAGTTCATGGAATTGTCCAGGCCAGAATGCTGGAGTGGATAGCCTTTCTCTTCTCCAGGGGATCTTCCCAACCCAGTGATCAAACCCAGGTCTCCTGCATTGTAGGTGGATTCTTTACCAGCTGACCACTTGGGAAGCCCAATCTTTAAAATAATCATACTGTAAAACAAGGTGGTGGTGTCTTCATCTTAAGGCAGGAATATAGAAAAGTGAGACTCAGATAGTTGACATTATTTGCCCAAGTTGACTCATAACTGCCCAGATTCAGGGTTTACACCTGTTTCTCTTGTACTGAATATCAGGAAACCCTACCATCATTACTTGTGCTATTACTAGGCATATTTTCTATTTCTTGTCATTTTTACTGTTAGTGGCTAAGAGTCTGTGTTTTCTCTTCTGACACTGCAGGGTAATTAGGGAAACTATCCTGCTTTGCAGTAAGCCGTCGGGATTACTGCAGTGAATATGGTGGTGGGGTGGAGATAGGGGGAGAATGGATAAAGCAAGCAAAGAGAGCAAGGTCAATCCCTATTTTCTGAAAAGAAAGATGACTTCATGACTTTGAACTGCAGCTGCTGCTGCTTTTCCTCTCCACCAGGAACCAAAAGAAAGGTAATTAGCCAGGAAAATTTGGGTGTTCCCGCTCTATTACTTCCTACATAACTGAACCCACCACCTTATCTTGAATCCTTATTCTCTTGTTCTCTCATTTACAAAGTCTCCAGTTAACATTCTTTTTCCTCCATTTTCATTTTCTCTCCTTGTCGTCCTATTTGAGAGCCAAAATCTGCTTCTGCTCGTGAACAGATGCCCAAGATTACCATTGAAGATACACAATAAGGAAAGCCTCCAGTCAGTGGAAACAGAGACAACGAACAAGTTCACTTCCTCACTCTTGAAAGTTTCTGAAAGACCTCCAAAACCTTCCTTTAACTGAAATGCTTCTAACCAACCTACTTCTCAAGTGCTAACAGTTAAGACTTTAAAAAAGAAAAGTCCTTAAACAAGTAGATAACCAATGAACTCCTGAAGTGCAACTTCTTTCTGAGTTCTGCTTTACTGTTTGAGTTAATGAGAAGTTAGTGAATAAATAGAATAGCAACTGATTTAAAATTTTCAATCTTTTATAGGATTTACTACCAAAATTTTTACTTACTAAGGATCAGTTGTGCTTTTAAATTAACAATTCAGAAAAAAGTCAGTCACATTTGATAAAGGCATTATATAGTAAAGAAGTTTCAACATTTACTAACAAAAAGATATTTGAAATTTTGCAGTCTTTTAATTTCATGAATTGCTAATGTAATATTGTAATAGTTTCCATCAATTATCCAAAATGCTTTTATACAATTAATTCCACATCTATCAAGTTAATGGTATATTGTTTTATTTGATATCCAGTCATGGAACAAAGTTTTTGATGTTATTTGGCCTCCAATAGCAAATATCCAGAGTCAGTCTATACCATTCTTGGTCCTGAATCATACCTAACTGTAGAAATGCTGATGACTGAGGAATCTAATTGAGATAAGAGAAATTTCTGAACTAGTTCCCCTTGGTGATCATTATTTCCTAATTTTATCCTCTTATTTACTAAAAATATTATACCACTGTTGGTTTGTAATTTCTTCTATGCTTTGTTCTCTTCTACCATCCACTAGAATATTACCATTTAGACAAGAATTTCTTCTATGATCTTCTAACTTCGTTATTTGCTTCTTGTTACCCCCCAAATGCTGAATAAACAATACTTTATGAGGTGCTTATTTTTTATCTGACAAGTTTAACAAATCATCCAATGGTGTTACATTATTTATTTTATGGACTTTGAGTATATTTCTTGAAGGCTTTGAGTAATATTTGACAGGTGAGGCACTGAATTCGCTCATTGGTTTTACTGCAGAAAACATTTTTTCAAATTTTCCAGTTTTAGCACTTATTTCTTGAATAACAGTTTTATCAAGGAAACCCACAAATTTTTTTGTTAAGCTGGAAAATGTCTGTGAAAAATTATGGAGTTTATCCCAAGGTATGTTTTCGAATGTCTGCTTCATAGTTTTCTTCCTTAGTTTATCATCTACATCTCTATGGCTGACTTCAAAAGATATTGCTGGTACATCTTTCTTCTGTGTTGTAGGCAGAGTTCTTTGGGTTGTGGAAGGAGTAATAATTGATCTCTAGCTACAGATTTAAGCATTTCACAATTTCTTTCTAAAACAACATTTGATCTTTCATATGGGGAACCATTTCCATTTTCCATAGAATGGGCAGGAAGCCTATTTTTTGTCAAAAGTAACGTTTGTACATATCCAGCCTCATGGAAAATTATGGGATTTGTATCATTTTTCCCCTGTGGATTAAAGAAAATAGCCTTTGTTATCTGTCTATTGAGGCAAGAATGCTAAGTAGTTTTTAAAACATAAAATAAAATGGCAAAATATTGTAAAAGTAACTACATAGAAGTTTTTAATATAAGCAATAACAGTATTTAAACATAACAAAAAGATGTCCTTGTATGTTATATTCCTTCTCTTAGTGCTCTGTTGCAGTGTTAGGGGTAAAAATCTGAACTTCTGGCCTCCTAAAATTCTTTTTGAAATAGCGTGAGATGTAAAGAAATGTTTGGTGCTGTCACTGGGAAATATGACATTTGGTAGCGTGGAACGTTGTCCTGGCATTTCTTAGGGTTCCATGTCCAGAAATAAGCAGCATACCAAACAATAGATTGAGTCAAAGATCAAAAGAAACCGGTTACATAACTGATTACAAGCCAAAATTACAAAGTCTGAATATCCTAATAATTCAGAAAGTGTAAAATTTTCTTTAAAAGACTTACATTTATTATTGTATCCCAACATATAGCACAATTTAGCACAATAAAAAGTGCTCACTGTATTATATCTGTGAAATAAAAGAGCCAGAGTAGTAGATTGACTTAAAAATAGACTATTTTTATCACAGTAGTAGCAAAATCTGTATGTATAATCTACTCACTGAACTGTCTTACACATTTCCATTATAAGCTAAAAAAGATTAAATCCACAGATTACTCATCAAATATAAATATTACCAGTATTTAGTTTGTAAACTTTAAGTCAATGATTGCTACTTTTCTTTTAGAAATATAATTAACAAAGTAAGAAATTATGATCATCTAATTGTATATTAATGACCTTAGTGTGAAAGGCATATAATGCTTATAATTACTGAAAAAATGACAAAAGATCTAGTTTTTTAATCCACTGGTGATGCCAATGTTACCTATTTAGCCATAGTAGTAGAGGTTTGTCAAATTTTTAGTCTGTCCAGTACCTTAGGGAATGTACCCTTGCATACATGTTCAGTCCCTAAGTCTGTCTTACCTTTTGTGACCCCAAGGACTGCAATCCGCCAGGTTCCTCTGTCCATGGGATTTCCATGGGAAGAATATTGGAGTGGGTTGCCATTTCCTTCTCCAGGGGATCTTCCCAACCGAAAGATCGAACTCTCATCTCTTGTATTGAAGGCAGATTCTTTACCACTGAGCCACCAGGGAATCCCAATGTATCCTTGCTGCTGCTGCTGCTGCTAAGTCACTTCAGTCGTGTCTGACTCTGTGCGACCCCATAGATGGCAGCCTATTAGGCTCCTCTGTCCCTGGGATTCTCCAGGCAAGAACACTGGAGTGGGTTGCCATTTCCTTCTCCAATGCATGAAAGTGAAAAGTGAAAGTGAGGTCGCTCAGTCGTGTTTGACTCTGCGTGACACCATGGACTATAGCCTACGAGGCTCCTCCGTCCATGGGATTTTCCAGGAAAGAGTACTGGAGTGCGTTGCTACTGCCTTTAGGTAGAGGCAAAAACTCGCTTTATCAGCTTCCCTTAGGGTTAGGGCGTCGGCATGTGCCCTAGGCTCTGCCACTTGGATACACTAAAGACTGTCTTCAGTTCAGAAAAAGCAAGCACTGTGAAAAGCAGGCACTGCGAAAACTATTCTAGTGAGGCTGGTGGCAGATACAGCTAGCTGAAAGGCAGCAGTGGGCAAAGATCTCAGAAGCAGTGTCTACTGCCCAGCATCAGAATGTAAACTTCTTTTGTCTGTGACAAGAGCATGGGCCCCAGTAGAGCAAGCTGCGGCTGTAACAGGGTGAGTCCTGATTGGATAGCTTTCCAGCCACATTGTCTGTCCAGCATTCCTAGAGACTCTGAGCTACCAAATCAGCTTTAATAAATTGTTCTTCTGGTTGAAATAGAATAGATTGATAGAAAAGTGAAATATATTAAGTCATTTTAAAAAACACCATCTTTGTTTTATATTTCTTTTATAATCAAGAAAATTTGATAAATCCTTCATAAAAGAAAAACACAAAATTTTCAGCTGGTGCCAAGGAATCCCCTGGTTTGGAATGGGGGTTCTAAAACGAATATTAAGAATCCATGTTGTCACTTCAGAATATGAAGCCAAGAGGTAAGAAGAATTTATCAAAGATTCTGGTCACTAGGATACGATATGCCTACAAGAAGTAATAATACATAATTTTACTGAACAGTAGTATAAATAGATGTTTTTATTACCGTGTGAGAAGTTACTGTCTTTACCAGACTGACGTCGATTATCTTGGCATCTGGCTTTATCAGTTCATCCTCAAAGCACAATGGCAGCAGGCTTTTGTGTCTTACTGAATACCCATTTAGTTGATCATTTCTGATGGATTCATTTTCTTTTGTACTAAAATCATTGAAGTCAGAAGAAGATTTTATTCTGAAAATGAGTAGAAGTTCAGCATAAAGGTTTATAGGACTGGTTTCAGCTTATCATTTCTTGTCTACCTATCCCATTCCTCAAAATAACTGCTGCTAACATCTCCCTCAGATCCCCCTGCCATACTTTCAACTTGATAAGATCATCATTTGCTGCTTGGTTTGTGTTGGAAAAAAGCAAAAGCAGGGGTGGAAGCAAGACAATAATACGTGTGCCTCTTTGGTTTTTGAGTGGGGAAGAAGTACATTATCTGAGGAGATCAGCAAAGGAAGACAGGTGTATTTGCCATATCTTTTGTTGAGATTCTGGGACAATAGTTCTTCTCCAGGAGCTTCCTGCCAACACAGGGTCACCTTAGCTTTATTATCAGGATGAAATGATGTGGTCAGGCAGAGAGAAGATATAGCTTTCATTCCAGATCTCCATGGGTCCACAAGTGACATGAACACTCAGATTAGGCTTGCCAACAAGCTTACTATCACAGTGGTAAGCCACGCAAAGGCTTCCCTTGGGTGAGGTATAAATAGACAGTCTAAGAACAGATGAAGACAGGACAGAAACTCACTGAGTTCTACTGTTCTAATGATATCTGAGAGTGGACCCTATCTAAGTTCAGAGAGAATAGGCTGTAAGTTCATGAACCACAAGTGTCAGTGGCCACAGAACATCTAGAAATGAGGCCAGCAGTCCAAAGGCACTGACCAAGATCGTTGGCCAAACACCTTTTTCTCAATGTCACAAAGTCCAGTGAGTCCCTCATTCAGATACCATCATAGAAAGAAACAGAAGAGCTGTTTTAAACCTAAAGTGGCTGTTGGCTGTGAATTTTTGCTCCTGTAACATAATCTTCTGAGTGACCAACCAATTCAAGTGATTCCCTAGGTTTTTTTTTTTTTCCCTCCAGTTTGAGCTGAAATTTTAAAAGATTTTCATAAAAGGTACATATGTATATGGTATTTACAAAATATTTCGTATAAAATATTTTACATTGAAAGATAACATGCAAAGTAGTTGGTTTCATGCTTGATCTGTAGTAGCTATTTAGTAAAAACAAATAAACAAAATAGAACTGGAAAAGACTGAGATCAAGAATCTAATGTTTGGCTAAGACAGATCAAACATAAAACAAATCTTGGAAATTTTTGAAGAAAGGCATTCCTGAATTTGCAAATCTCTCTAATATGTAAACTCATCATTAGTCAGTGATGGTGAAAGCTGCTCAGTCATGTCCAACTCTTTGTGACCCCATGAACAATACAGTCCATGGAATTCTCCAGGCCAGAATACTGGAGTGGGTAGCTGTTCTTTCTTCAGGGGGTCTTCCCAATGCAGGAATTGAACCCAGGTCTCCTGCATTGCAGGCTGATTCTTTAGCAGTTGAGCCACCAGGGAAGCCCAGGAGGAAGCCTCAGATGGTTAAATACTTGGTACAGAGAGAGATAATTTAGTGTATGCAAACAGTCAGTTAGATCTTGCCACCTGGCACGAATAAAGTGTCCAATATTGAACTCTTCCAATATGACTGCTGGCCACTCCAGCATTTCTCTACTTTCTTAAATATGTTCCCAGACACACAAGCTGTAAGCAGTAAATTCAGCTTTTTCTCTTGCTCTCAAGTAGCTTGTATTCTATGCAATGTTTCCCTATCTTATCCACATAGTGACATTTTAGTTAACATTCTTTGTTCAGTACACCTGGATAAACACTTGAGAACACTCATAGCCTGGCTACCATAGAGCCACCTGAGCAATCTTTTAAGTGCCTAAAATATTTCAGCACACCTATAACTCTCTGCGGAGAAGGCAATGGCACCCCACTCCAGTACTCTTGCTTGGAAAATCCCATGGATGGAGGAGCCTGGTAGGCTGCAGTCCATGGATCGCTAAGAGTCGACATGACTGAGCGACTTCACTTTCACTTTTCACTTTCATGCATTGGAGAAGGAAATGGCAACCCACTCCAGTGTTCTTGCCTGGAGAATCCCAGGGAGGGTGGGCTGCCATCTTTGGGGTCGCACAGAGTCGGAGACGACTGAAGCGACTTAGCAGCAGCAGCAGCATAACTCTCTGAGCACAACAAATTGCCATGGTATATTAAAGTCAGTTCATTCAGTCTGCCCTGTTTTCTTCTTTACACCAATTATCTCCATGTTGGATATCTTTTTTTTTCTTCTGTTAATATACTATCTTGTCTAATCCAATCATATTTTTATCATTTCATATTGCATTGCTTGCGATTTTCCTAAACTTGCTCTTTAGATCCTCAGTTTGGCTTCAGTTCAATTGCTCAGTCATGTCTGACTCTTTGCGACCCCATGAATCGCAGCACGCCAGGCTTCCCTGTTCATCACCAATTCCCGGAGTTCACTCAGACTCACGTCCATTGAGTCCGTGATGCCATCCAGCCATCTCATCCTCTGTCGTCCCCTTCTCCTCCTGCCCCCAATCCCTCCCAGCATCAGGGTCTTTTCCAATGAGTCAACTCTTCACATGAGGTGGCCAAAGTACTGGAGCTTCAGCTTTAGCATCATTCCTTCCAAAGAAATCCCAGGGTTGATCTCCTTCAGAATGGACTGGTTGGATCTCCTTGCAGTCCAAGGGACTCTCAAGAGTCTTCTCCAACACCACAGTTCAAAAGCATCAATTCTTCTGCGCTCAGCCTTCTTCACAGTCCAACTCTCACATCCATACATGACCACAGGAAAAACCATAGCCTTGACTAGACGGACCTTAGTCGGCAAAGTAATGTCTCTGCTTTTGAATATACTATCTAGGTTGGTCATAACTTTTCTTCCAAGGAGTAAGCGTCTTTTAATTTCATGGCTGCAATCACCATCTGCAGTGATTTTTGAGCCCCCAAAAATAAAGTCTGACACTGCTTCTACTGTTTCCTCATCTATTTCCCATGAAGTGATGGGACCAGATGCCATGATCTTCGTTTTTGAATGTTGAGCTTTAAGCCAACTTTTTCACTCTCCTCTTTCACTTTCATCAAAAGGCTTTTTAGCTCCTCTTCGTGTTTATTCTACTCCACTACTTTTAATATATGTCAGTTCTGCATATTCACTACCTATTTCCTTAAAAATATTGTTAACTCTGATAGCACCATTTCATCTTCAGCAATTATCTTTTGTATTTTCAAATCTTATTTCATAGGATCTTTATTTTCTTTGATTTCTTGAGCACATGAAGTAATTATTGTCTAACTCTTCTCCCATTTCATGGGTTACACATTCTGTCAAAATGTAGCCATTAGCCATATTTTAAATTATTTCCTTTGTTTGTTGTAGAATTGTTGATAGGGGCCATGTTTTGTTTTTGTGTTTTTTGTCTACTTACCTTTGAATCAGGACACTTTACTCTGGCCTTATTATTATCCCCCAAATAATAGGGGTACATTTTCTTGGGATGTTCTCCCTGTTTACCTGAGTATTATTAAATTCTCTCCTTAAAAATTAACTGGTAAGTCCAGATAGTTTTACTTTATATTATCAGTCTGGGCATTCAGCTATCTGAATGAACTGGTGAAGGAGCTGGAGCCCTGAAAAATCATGAGGAAATTTCCCTGTGCGCTGCATGTTTTGTGAAACCTCTTCAGTGACTCTAATATGGTAGTGGTGGTGGGTTCTGTGTCCATTTACAGGTGAGGTGCCACTGAGTTCCAGTTTTTTACCTCTCTCGGGGTAAGCAACTCAGTCTGGTGAGGAATTCAATCAAAGAATGGCTGCATGGCTCTTGGACTGTTGGATGGGGACATTTTTTTTTTTTTTTAAGACAGTAGCTAAGTGGCTATTATTGACGCTTGCAAAGATGATTCCTAAAAAATTGTATCTGGTCTCTTCTGTTACCAATCCTCCTTTCAAGACCTTGTTCCTCCAAGTTAGGAGGTTTTCTCCATAACTGAGAATATCTAAAGGAATCTTAAAAATACTGCTAACATAGACTTGGAGTGCTGTGATTAGCATGAGGAAAGGAATTCCAAAGGGGAAGATTTCCCATATTCATATGATTCATCATTGTTTATAAACCTTTTTCTTTGAGTGTGTGTTTGTGTGTGTGTGTGTGTGTGTGTGGTAGGAGTCGGGGCTGGGTAGGGGAATGGTGCCTAAGAGAAGTATTTTCAGAATATTTTCTACTGGCTCCTTCCATATTCCCCCCCCCTCCTTTTTTATAGAACAGGAATTGTGCCTTGACTTCTGTAGTCTTTTCAGACTTTCATATATAATACATAGCAGATTTTCTTTGAGTTTGAGATAAACTGTCTTAGTTTCAAATGAATTTTTCTCCTCTATTTTTCTTCTTTTTGTTACTTACTTTAGCCAGGATAAACCTGTATGTAGGTTGCCAACTTTCCCAGAAGTCTTAATTTGGAACTTTGATAAAAGAATACAACACTTCTTCTGTAGAGAGACTCAAGAAATTTCATAAAGGGAAATTTGATTTGCTGAAAGAGTAGAACAGTCTGCCACTGCTGTTAAGGAACACTTCAGAGAGAATGTGATATCTCAGTAGGATCTTAAAGGGTAAGTGGTAAACAGAGGATTGCCTACTTAAGACTCCCCCCCCACCACCACTTTTTTTTTTTTGCTAACAGAACTCTGATACTATTCATTTTTCTCCAAGCAACCCTATACTTCAAGGGAAGTTGGGCTCCTTCCTAAATCAATGGAATGAATCTTGACTACTCTAAGGCTGTGCTTTTCAAAATGTAACCTACAACCCATCAGTTTAGATACTAAATCAATTTAGCATCTCCTGATCAACATCTTAAAAAGTAGAAGAGAGTGTGTCACATAGATCCTTAGTAGTAACTATTCAAAGCACTAAAATACTGCAATCAATTTCAACTAGTAGAAAGACAAATAATTAGGGATCTGTGAATCTGAATCTTCTGCTCCCTAGATAAAGACATCAATCTTTGTAATATAAAAAGTATTAATATTTAATACTGTGGATCATATTAAAAGCATATAATGATTTATTGGTTTTAATTTTTATTTTTAAAAACTTTTTATTTTGTATTGGGGGTATAGCCAATTAACTATGTTGTGATAGCTTCAGGTGAACAGTGAAGGGACTCAGCCACACATATACATGTATCCATTCTCCCCCAAACTTCCTGATTTATTGGTTTTTAGGTATGAATGCATGAAGATTTTCTAGCCAAGGAGACACCAGAGGAGGTCTTCTGGAGGGCATTTTCCTCATTCTTACAAAAGAGTCAAAGAGCTTATGTCTTTTTCATTGGGTGTTGTTTCCAGTTTTGTTGAATAGTAGTCACCATCTTATATGGCAAGGCTGTAGGACATTTTATATTTATAAGATATAGACATCTTATCTAGCAAGGCTAGAAGGACAAACTACTTGGTGAGACAATTGAGGGAGGATTGAGAAGCTGCATATGAGATGACATCACTAAACACCTGAATTAACCTGGAGCTGCCTTACTGATGGACTTCTTGCTATCTGAGATGATTCAAGATAAACAGGAATCTATCAGGTGGAGAAGTATGTTCTAAGCATAGAGAATAGAATGGGTCAAATCACATAGCAGTTGGAACAGACTATTTATTCATTGTGATTAGAATCAGTAAAGGACAGAATACATGGCTGGAAAGATATTATATGCCATACTCAGGAATCTAGACTTTATCATTTTTGTAATAGAGAGTCTTCAGATGTTATTAAGCAGAAAAATAATGTGTTATATGATTAGACACTGCTATTTCTTGGTTAAAGGTTTCTTAATGTTTATATCTTAAAGTTAGATGCAGTTAAGTTTCAGTTATTTCAATATAAACACACAATATCTATACCTGTAAATAGAGTCTTCTTCCTTCTTATATGCATTAGACTGATTGCTGGGTACACAAGAAAAGACTGTAGAACACAATGTTCTTCTACACTGGTGTCTCTGCTGTGAATATAACTCCTGGAAGGGCTTAGCATATTCTGTCTACACATGAAGAAAAGGAGAAACTATTTTAGAAATTATTTTTCCATGTCTAATTGATAACTAATTTTTACTTGATTATTCACATTTGATATATCTAACTATGATAACAAATAGCTGTATGTACTAAGTTGCTTCAGTCTGTCCAACTCTTTGTAACCCCATGGACTGCAGCCAACCATGCTCCTCTGTCTATGGAGTTTTTCAGGCAATAATACTGGAGTGGGTTGCCATTTCCTATTCCAGGGGATCTTCCTGACCCAGAGATCGACTTGTGTCTCCTAAGTCTTATGCATTAGCAGGTGGATTCTTTACCACTGAACCACCTGGGATATATATACATATTTGAATAGTGCTGGGCACTCTCAAGTACTATATAGATTTTTACTATTATTATTATTTGCCACAAGAAAAAAAGAAAGGCAACTAGGAATTCCAGAAAAAGTACACAAGACAGTCAAGGTCTAAACATAAGGGAAACTAATGGCATTATTTTTTAGTAACTGATGGAGAATAAGAAAAGAGAGCCTATTGTGTTTACATTGTACTCAATGAGAAGAAACACAATCCTAGCACATTATTTTATTCTACAATAAACAATTTTAAAAATATAATAATAAGTGCTGATTATAGTATTTTTAGTTTTAGAATTAACCTACAGGCAAAGTATAAAGGCTTAATCAGAGTTGAAAAATGAATATAATCATTAACCTCAAAATATAAGAATAAATATACACTTGACCTAGGGAAGATGATGAGGAGGAAAGGCTAAAACTGCTAAGATCTTTCATGTGATGTACAAGAGGAATCAGGAGTTATTGATTACAGTTAATAGGAAAGAAGAACATATTTAGATATTCTATTTCAAGGTACAAAAGTTAAAATAGAAGAAGCAGAAAAGTAACTATCATAGATCCAGAAGAGGAAAGAGGGAGAGAGGTGAGATGTAGAGCAGTATAAATAAGCTAATTCAAATTTCTGTCCTTGATTAATGCAGTAAATACTGCTTAAAGTGAAGTTGCTCAGTCGTGTCTGACTCTTTGCGAACCCATGGACTGAGGCCTACCAGGCTTCTCCTCCGTGGGATTTTCCAGGCAAGGGTACTGGAGTGGATTGCCATTTCCTTCTCTAGGGGATCTTCCTGACCCAGAAATCGAACCCGGGTCTCCTGCCTTGCAGGCAGATGCTTTACCCTCTGAGCCATCAGGGAAGCCCCAATACTGCTTAAAATTGGTAAATAAAAAAATAGCAGAAGAAGCTCATTCTTTAGAATTATAGTTAATCATAAGAGGAATTGAAACTGCCAAAGATTAAACTTGATTGGTTCTGCAAAGAGGAAATTAGAATAGGGAGAATGGGTGCAAGGACTTAGTGCTCTTATTAGCCACATGTCAATAATGATAAAATTAATAATCCAGACACTGTATTTTATCAATATTTTTTAAAATTATAAAAAGCACTAACTATCCAACAAAATGATAATTTGCTATTAATTATGGTGCAAAGTATGTATTTCTTCATGTTTCATTCTCCATATTTGCAATAAATTGTGTTAATAATAATTAACACCTAAGAGACTCTTTTTAAATTTCCTTTGATGATTCTCTGTATTAATTTCTCTTTCTAATAAAACCTGAATGATTTCCAGGCATGCTCAACGGCCAAGGCTGGTTGGTCACTTTACAGGATGCCCGTGTACCTCTGCTCAAGCAGTCAGCGAGAGTCAATAGTGTTGTTACTACAGACAGAGAGAACACACTTGGGGCTGCCAAGAGGGAGAGGTGTGGGGGAGGGATGAATTGGGAGTTTGGGCTTAGCAGATGCAAGCTATTATATGTAGAATAGGGCTTTCTAGGTGGTTCAGTGGGTAAGGAGTCTGTCTACGATACAGGAGAGGTGGGTTCCATCCCTGGGTCAGGAAGATCTCCTTGAAGAGGGAATGGCAACCCACTCCAGTATTCTTGCCTGGAGAATCCCATGGACAGAGGAGCCTGGCGGGCTACAGTGCATAGGGTCACAAAGTGTCAGTCAGAACTGAAGCAAATAAGCATGCAAACACCCACATATGTAGAATGGATAACACCAAAGTCCTACTGTGTGCACAGAGAACCATATTCAATATCTTGTGATAAACCATAATGCAAAAGAATATGAAAAAGAATGTATATGTATGTATAACTGAATCACTTGGTTATACAGCAGCAACTAACACAACATTGAAAACAAACTATACTTCAGTGAAACAAATTTTTAAAAAATTTCCCAATAGAATTGTTTTTAAACCTAATATAATCATCATTACTGTAATTATATGAGCTAAATAACTATAAAAAAAATGGTCTTGGCTACATATCAGAAGATTAACAAATGGGTATATATTTTCATATTCTAAATTAAAATAAAACAGTTAAGTTATGTATGTATAGTTTTCTATGAGGCCCTGTCTTAACAGACTTTATGATAAATGCTAGTACTTCACACATTTAATAAATACTTTTTACTGTATTACCTGTATAACAAATATATTATTTTCTTTATTATTTCCATATTTAAAGTTTTACATAATGTAAGAGGTGAAATCATTTAAAATTTTGTCCTTCTGAATCTTAAAATTCATTTGAATTTCAGATTTGTAGAAAAATGCATAAAACTATTAGAGATAATTTGTATTTCTATTAAATAACTGTAAGTATACAAATTAAACCTACCTCAGGTATATCCTTAAGATAATGAAAAGATCTAATAGATCTTGATTTTAGATATTCTTCTACTGGCTCTAAAGAAACAAATCCAAACATAAATGATATTTCTATATTATTAGATTACTTCTAATTTAACTCAACAAACCATTTTCTCTACTTGTAAATTTTTTTGGAAATGCAGTTTGTTAGAGCAAAATATATACTAGAATAATTTGCTTTTAAAACAAATTTCTATTAACAGAATATAACTTTCAGTTACTTACTGTTATATAATAAAGCTCTTTTTTCTTAGAAAAAAACTGATTTCTAAATAAATGATCTCTTGGAAATGAACAGAGATCATTCTGTCTTTTCTGAGATTGCATCCAAGTACCGTATTTTGGACTCTTTTGTTGACCATGATGGTTACTCCATCTCTTTAAGGGATTCCTGCTCACAGTAGTAGATATAATAGTCATCTGAGTTAAATTCACCATTCCAGTCCATTTTAGTTCACTGATTCCTAGAATGTCGACATTCACTCTTGCCATCTCCTGTTTGACCACTTCCAATTTGCCTTGATTCATGGACCTAATGTTCCAAGTTCCCATGCAATATTGCTCTTTACAGCATT
The DNA here is from genome assembly GCA_006408695.1 of Aepyceros melampus. Classification (NCBI taxonomy): domain Eukaryota; kingdom Metazoa; phylum Chordata; class Mammalia; order Artiodactyla; family Bovidae; genus Aepyceros; species Aepyceros melampus. The sequence continues at coordinate 22,463 of SJXQ01008138.1, forward strand.
GGACCTTGCTTCTATCACCAGTCACATCCACAACTGGGTATTCTTTGTTTTTACTCCATCTCTTCATTCTTTCTGGAGTTTTTTCTCCACTGATCTCCTGTAGCGTATTGGGCACCTACCGACCTGGGGAGTTCCTTTTTCGGTATCCTGTCATTTTGCCTTTTCATACTGTTCATGGGGTTCTCAAGGCAAGAATACTGAAGTGGTTTGCCATTCCCTTCTCTAGTGGATCACATTCTGTCAGACCTCTCCACCATGATTCGTCTGTCTTGGGTGGCCCCATACGGCATGGTTTATTTAACTTATATGCAGAGTACATCATGAGAAATGCTGGGCTGGAAGAAGCACAAGCTGGAATCAAGATTTCTGGGAGAAATATCAATAACCTCAAATATGCAGATGACACCACCCTTATGGCAGAAAGTGAAGAGGAACTAAAAAGCCTCTTGATGAAAGTGAAAGAGGAGAGTGAAAAAGTTGGCTTAAAGCTCAACATTCAGAAAACGAAGATCATGGCATCTGGTCCCATCACTTCATGGGAAAGAGAAGGGGAAACAGTGTCAGACTTTATTTTGGGGGGGCTCCAAAATCACTGCAGATGGTAATTGCAGCCATGAAATTAAAAGACGCTTACTCCTTAGAAGAAAAGTTATGACCAACCTAGATAGCATATTCCAAAGCAGAGACATTACTTGGCCAACATAGAGGTCCGTCTAGTCAAGGCTATGGTTTTTCCAGTGGTCATGTATGGATGTGAAAGTTGGATTGTGAAGAAAGCTGAGCACTGAAGAATTGGTGCTTTTGAACTGTGGTGCTGGAGAAGACTCTGGGAGTCCCTTGGACTGCAAGGAGATCCAACCAATCCATCCTAATGGAGATCAGTCTGGGGTGTTCATTGGAAGGACTGATGCTGAGGCTGAAACTCCAATACTTTGGCTACCTCATGCAAAGAGTTGACTCTTTGGAAAAGACCCTGATGCTGGGAGGGGTTGGGGGCAGGAGGAAAAGAGGACGACAGAGGATGAGATGGCTGGATGGCATCACTGACTCGATGCACATGAGTTTGGGTGAGTTCCAGGAGTTGGTGATGGACAGGGAGGCCTGGCGTGCTGTGATTCATGGAGTCGCAAAGAGTCAGACACGACTGAGCGACCGAACTGAACTGAACTGAGGAGATAAGGATAGAATGCCCATGATGAGATTAATGTTCTCTCACCACCATGTGAGAATAAAGCAAGAAGGTGACTATCTGAAAACCAAAAAGGTTCTCACCAGACCAGACTCTACTGGCACCCTGATCTGAAATTTCCATCCTCCAGAACTGTGAGAAATAAACGTTTGTTGTTTTAAGTCTCTCAGTTTACAGTAGTCTGCTATAGTAGCCAGAATAAAGAGAGAATTGGGGACTGAGAGATACTGTAACAAATACCAAAAAATATAAAAGCACCTTTGGAACTGGCTAGCAGGGTAGAGGTTGAAACAGTTCTGAGGTGCATCCTAGAAGAAGCCAATACAGCCATGAAGAGATTTTAAAGGCAATTCTGGTAAGAAATCAGAAAGAGAGAAGAGAGCTGTAGAGAAGACTTCCATTTTTAATAGAAAATACATGAATTACCAACCACAGAAATGTTGGTAGAAATATGGATGGTAAAGGCCATTCTGACGGAGTCTTAGACAGAAATGAGGAACATTGGAGAAAAGGTAATCTTTGTTAAAAAGTGGCAAAGAACTTGGCTGAATTGTGTTTTTATTGTAGTTTTTTTTGTGGAAAGTAGAGCTTGTGAGTGATGAAACTGGATAGCTGAGATTTCTAAGCAAAGTGTTAAATAAGAGTCTTGGTTTCTCCTGGCGCCTGAAGTAAAATGCAAGACAAGAGAAATGAACTGAAGGCAAAATCATTAAGCAACAGGAACCAGAACTTACAAATTTAGAAAATTCTCATATTACAAAAGTGAGAAAGCATGCTCAAAAGAGACCATAAGGATGCGGTGCACATCTGAGAGTTAAGGAGGTTAGCATGGGGTGAAACATGGACCTGAGCAGACTCCCAGCAAAGACACTGCCAGCTTGAAATGAAAGGGATAAAGACAGGATACAATGAAGGAAGGCTGTCAGACTTCTTGGCTTTTCCAGGATAGGACCACAGAGCAATCCACTGCAAATATATGTTATTCCTTAAGACAAGGGAAGAAAGATTATGAAGGTGACTCAGAGATCATCAGGCCAGCCTCAGTTTCTGCCTGCCAAACCCTTGGGAGGAGGCCAACACTCCCACTAGATAAAGTCCTGGGGATGGAATTCTGGCCTACCAGAGTCCCAGTGGGCTGGTGGGAGAGATGTGATGCTCCTCTACTGAGCAGAGTTTTGAGAGCAGGACCTCTGCCCTGGTTGCTCAGGAAAGCAGAGCATGAAGCCAAAGAGGATTCTTCTTGAGCCTTAGTATCTCAAAGTTTGTCTTAGTGGGTTTCAAACTTTTTTTGGATCTAACACTCCTTTCTTCTTTCCTATTTCTCCCTTTTGGAATGAGAATGTCTATCCTATTCCTGTCCCCATCTTGTATTTTGGAAGCACATAATTTGTTTGATTCCACAGGTTCAAGCTGGAGAGGAATTGTACCTTAGGAGCAATCATACTGAGTCTCCCCACAGCTGATTTAGAAGATATTTAGGTGAGACTTTGGACTTCAGTAATAACACAAAACTCAGTATGGCAGTAAAATAATTAACATGTTCTAAGATTCTTTTATTGTTCAGAAGGAGGGTAACACTATAGCTTGAAAGGATGAACATTATAATTTCTAGGATAATCATTTACAGAATAGAAAAAGAGTACATAACTTCCAAATTAGTAAAGGAGAAAAGTTTAAATTTAAAAAGTTAGTCCTAAATAAGAAAAAGAATCAACAAGAGAGACAGAAAGAACAAAATAAGATGGCAGATTTAAATCCAAAGATATGAGTAGTTACATTAAGTGCAAATGGACTAAGTGCTCCATTTCAAAAACAAAGATTACAGAGTAGATTTAAAAATCTGACAATTTGATGTTTACAAGAGATGTCTCTTATATAAGAGGTAGATCATAATGTTACAGAAATCATGGTAACAAGATGATGGAAAAGGTATATCATGTAAATATTAGCCAAAAGAAAGCAGAGGTAACTATAGTGATTTTTGATAATAAGATAATCACTTCATAATTTTAAAAGATTCAATTCACTAGAAATATGTAATAATTCTAAAATTTTATACAATTAATAAGACAGCCAAAATAATATTAAAAATCTTTAAAGCAAAATTCAATAACACTACAAGGAAAAGTCAATAAGTCTGAAATTTCTTGGCAACTGACAGAACAAGCAAGCAGAAAAATCATTAAGGATATAGAAGAGTTGAAAAACACAATGAAGAAATTTGACGTAGAAGACATATATAGAAAACTGCACCCAATAACTGCAGAATATACATTTTCAAGCACATGTTGAACATTTCCAACAATTGACCATGTACTGGGTGAAAATGCAAGTGTTAACTGATTACACAGGACTGAAATTCTATGGAGTATATCCTCAAACTGCAGTGTAATTGTGCTAAAAACTTATAACCAAAAGATAATTAGAAAAGCCTCACATATTTTGAATTAAGATATAACTTCTAAATAACTAATGGGTCAGAAGAAGAAATCATAGTGGAAAACAAAAAAAAAATCATGATACTATTGAAGAACAAGGTGGGAAGACTTGCTTTACCAGATATTAAGGGTTATTTTAAGCTATAGAAATTAATGTTGTATGGTATTGACATTGAAATGGATAAATAATTTAATGAAACAGAATAAGAGCTCCCAGAACAGAGTCCAGAGCATTAGGGAAAGAATAACCTTTATAATATCATGCTGGATAGCTAGGTATTCACAAGAACAAAAATTAAATTTGACCCTTGAGATGTACATGCACACTCAGTTGTATCTGACTCTTTGCAACTCACTAGATTGTAGCCTGCCAGGCTCTTTTGTCCATGGGATTTCCCAGGCACGAATATTGGAGTGGGTTGCCATTTCCTCTTCCAGGGTAACTTCTTGACCCAGTGACTGGACCAGGTGATTAAACCTGTGTCTCCTGCATCTCCTGCATTGGTAGGCATATTCCTTACTACTGCACCACCTGGGAATCCACATTTGACCTCTACTTCACTCAAAATGTAATTCCAGGTAGACTTTAGACTTAAAGGTAAAAAGAAGAACTAAAATCTTTTGCAAGATAAGTGGCAAAAGATATTCAGGACCACAAAGTAGGAAAAGACTTCTTTGATATGGAACAAAAAGTACTTATCAAACAGGGAAAGATTTTGTATTTTTGACCTTATTAAAGTAGAAGAATTTCCATTTATGAAAAAGATAACATAAAGAGAAAGAAAAGAAAACTCACAGAAAAGATGAATATATTCACAATACACAAAACCAACATATTTTCTATATTCTCAAATCTTCTATAAAGAAATTTTATTATGTTCCAAAAAAAAAAAAACCCAACAAAGAATGAATAAAAAGAATATATTTAAAAATCAAGGAGAAAAGAGCAAAAGGCTAAATTTAAAATAAGGTAAAACTTGGATGATTTCCAAAAGTGTAAATCCAATTTGTTAATAGTTTGTGAAAAAATTTTCAAACTTACTAGTAGTCACAGAAATGCAAATAAACCATAATAATATACTGTTAAATACCTAGTAGATTGCTAAAATGAAAAACTGGCAATTTCAAGTGTTAGAAAGCAGGACAAAAAGAACCCTCACAAATCTGATTAGGGCATGCTGCTGTTGCTGCTGCTGCTGCTAAGTCGCTTCAGTCATGTCTGACTCTGTGCGACCCCAGAAACGGCAGACCACCAGGCTCCCCCGTCCCTGGGATGAGAGCATAAGTCGTAGAAACACTTTTATCATCATCCAGTATATGATGGAAAGTAGTCATCATCTATTGTTGTAGATAAGCATCCCCGGTAGTGTAAACTCTGGATATACACTCTCAAGAAACTTTTACACAAATGCAGCAAGGATGTATAAAAAAATTTCATTTCAGCATTGCAATGACAAAGTAAATCCCCAAATTTCAAGAGTGGCATGGATAAACAGTGATATAGTCGTGCAATGCAATACTTAACAACAATGAAAGTGAAATGAAAATGAAAGAACTCCACACAACAATGTGAGTGAATGTTACAAACAGTGCTAAGAAGAAAGAAAAAGAAAATACAAATGAATGCAATATGGCATGATTACATTTATTAGATAGTTAGAATAGGAAACAGGAGTCCAAAATGGCAGTGGCTAAAAGACAAGGAAGGGAAAAGCCTGCGAAAATAGAACAAAGGAAGGTCCGAGGACCGGAGTGAGGGCTTCAGGTAGAACAAACAGCACTCCAGGCTGGCCCAATTTGCACAGGGCAGACCCAGGGGGAGGAAAAACCATAAAATGAGGAGCCAAAGCCTGCCTCTCTCTTCCTCTCTCCCGCCACTTGCGTGTGCTCTCTCTCTCCCTCTCCCTCTCCCTCTCCCTCCTTTTCTCTCTCTCTCCCTTCCCCGCTCCTCCACTCTCTTCTCTTCCGCGTCTTTGGGTTGGCATGCCCTCACGCTCTGAGGATGGATTCCTGCTATCTTCTACATAAAATAGAGCTGTATCACTGATTTGTCTAAGAGCTATAACATAGTTTGTCCAAGACCCAAGAGCTGTGGCTCACCGAGGGCTTTAATGTCCGTCACTCCAAATCTTTGTTGTGACGAGAAAGAACCAGGGAGAATACACTCGCCTGACACATTCATGTACAGTAAAAACCAAGCAAACTATATTTTGTAGAGATTCAAGAAATAGATGGTAAAAATGTAAAGAAAAGGAAGTGATGACCACAGAAATCAAGACAGTAGTAACCCCCAGGGACAAGGAAGGGAAAATGATTTGGAAAAGGTCAAATGGTTTTATGGAACGTTGGCAATGGTCTATTTCTTGACTTGCAATATGGTTATATAGGTGTTTATTTAATTGTTATACTGAATGTGCTATATTCACTTTTTATAATGTATGCTATTTTATAACTTAAAATGGTTTAACAAAAAAAGAAGGAAATTGATTATAAAGAAGGCAAGAATGAAAGAAGAAATACCATTCAGTAATCTACTATAGTTGACTTGACACACAAAAATGATGATTTGGATTACAGTGGTGATAGAAGAAATAGTGGAAATAGACTAATTCAAGATGAGTTAGAATGAAAAGAACTTGTTGATGTATTGAACTTTGGAGAGGAAGGAAAGGGGAGATGAAGGATGGCTTCTAGGCTTTATTATTTTGTTTTATTTATTTTTAAAAGATTTTTTGTGTGGATCATTGCTGGGAGCCACTGTGAGGAATCCCGCCCATGGCAAAGGTCATGAGGAAGCAAGCCAGACATATGCAAAGGTGTGATCTAGCTTCAGGGGTTCCCCTTGAGTTTTCCTGAACATCCACCCCCCCAAAACCAGAGTCTGCCTGCTTTATTGTACTGTGCTTTCCACACACCACCACTTTTCTCTGGAAAGAGTTAACTCAGGGCTCCAGTTAACAGTCTCCTGCATATTAAAAAAAAGGAGTGTTTCAACTCAAACCCCCTCTGATGTCTCTCTAACTTGCCTGACAGGTTCCCCCCGGACTTTTTACAACTTGTGAATTGTTTACAGCCCCCCAAATGTGAGAGGCACAAAGCTTAAAGCATCTTAAAGATACAGAGCCTTTTCTAAAGAGCTAAAAATCATATTGGTGATGGGTTTCACTGCTGACTCAGTGACTGCTGCCAGGCCTCCATATTCTTTATCTTTTAGGCACCTGGGAGGATGTTAATCAATGTAAACAGGATATGGAAAAAGATATATAGTAGTTTTGATGTTAGCAGCACTACACTTTTGAGCTAATTACTTTTCTTTTTGTTATAAATCACTGTCTCCTTTTCATTGTTATAAATTGTTGTGTCTTTGCTATGTAAGAATGTAACTTTATTTAGTGCTTTCTGAGAGTGGCACCAGACTTTGGGAAGAACAACACAAATAAGTCTTCTGGTTGACAAACCCTTATCAGAAAAGGGCTGTAAAATGTTAATTGGCCCTCTGGCCAGAAGATGATGTAAATCACCTAAGACTTGTGTATACAACTAGGTATGCAGAGAGAAAGCCTGGTCTTGATAAGAGTCAGGGCTGCTGACCTTGCATAATTTTGTATTATCCATTGATCTCTATGTACAATCAAAAGTATAAAAGGCCTTGATAGACAATAGAGGATGGGCCAGTCCTGGGAGGACTGATTCCCCTTGTCTTACTCTATTTTCTGGCTGAATTCCCATCTGGGGCTCACCATATCTACTTACTTGCCCTGGCTTTTAAGTTCCATGGGAGAGGGAGTCCAAGGTGGGGCATCCTCCAATATTCAAGAGGACGCCGGTGGCCTAATGTAGATGGTGCAAACTTCTTGTCTTGAAGTTTTATTGGCTTTCCACATAAACCAAGTTATTCAGCCTCTTTTCTCCACCTAAATTTCCTACTATACTGCTTCTTCTTAATTTCTTTTATATTTCTAAATAAATAAGTTTTTCCTCGCCTATCTGTCTCCCCTTCGAATCACCCTGGATCCACCGGAGCTGGACCCTGGCAGATCATTTTTTAAAAAGCATTTATTTAATTTGTTACAATATTGTTTCTGTTCTATGTTTTGGTTTTTTGGCTGTGAGGCATGTGTCTTAGCTCCCTGACCAGGTATCTAACTTTCACCCTTTCCACTGGAAGGCGAAGTCTTAACCACTGAACCACCAGAGAGAGCCTGGCTTCTAGGCTTTAGACGGGAGTCACTTGGTGCACTTTGATCAAAGTACTGAGAATGGAATGCTGTTGAGGGGTAGGGGGAATGGGAGAAAGCTTTCAAGGACAGTTATGATAAGGAATCATGAGACCAGTTCTAGATATTAGGTTTAAGTGTAGTGAGAAGTTTAAGTGGAGATATCAAATATGCAGTTCAGTATAGGCATCTGTTCTTCAGAGGATTAGTCTGGACTGAGATATAAATGGAGGATTTAATGGTATCTCTATGGTATTTTAAATGATAAGACTGGATTAGATTACCTCAGAGGAGACAGTGTAGAAACAGGCTCAAGACTGAGCTCTCAGCAAATATAGTATCTTAAGGATGGAGAAGACAAATTTAGAAGAGAGACTGAGAAGAGGTGAGATAGCAGAAAAACAGAGTTTTAAGAAGGAAGGAGTGACTAACTACACTGGTATTGAGAAGTGGAAGAGAACGAAAACAAAAATGCTTTGGATTTAGCAACACAGAGATCATTGGTACCCTAATTCAGGGTAGCTTCAGTAGGATGGTAGAGGCAAAAAACAAATTGCAGCAGGTTGAAGTTTGAACAAAAGTTGAAGGAGTAGAGACAGTATATAGAAGCAAATCTTCTGAGGATCAGATTATGAAGAGTAACAGAAATGAGGCAAATGGGACAACATGGAAGCAAGGCGTCTCAGTCAAGGTTGTTGATGAGAATGACACAATTAGACGTTTTTCTGACAATGTCAGAGAAAGAACATCAGAGATGACATAAAATACCCAAATTCTCTTAAGAACTAAAATTCTGGTTCCTAGCTTACAGATTCCTTAAGTTTTTAGGAAAGTGAATTCTTTTACAGTACCTATAAAGTAAGTTTCTACTAAGCAAGATGTCCAGACTTGAGTGATTTTTTTAAAAACAATGATAAGAAAATTCAGGATTGAGTTGAAAGGAAATCCAAAGATTTTCTTTCTAGCAAAATAAACATAAAGTATGAATTTTTTGTGAATTGTACAAATTTCCTATTCTGATATTTATCTTCTCTTTCTCCTAGGAAATCCGTCTTGATAGCTCACTGAAATCTTTCACAAGCATTTTCAAGCAAATGCTTTCAACAGAAGCATCAAATTGTAAGAACTTATAAGACAAATTATAAGAAATATGACAAACTATAAATAATAAAATAGTAAATAAAAGCATTCAATACATCAAAAGAGAGGTAAATATGTTACACAAAACATTACCTATTGACTTGGTTTCCTGAGTTTTTATATTTGTTGGCAAAAAGGGTGGTCTTAAATTTGAGTTTTGAAAGTCACTTTTTTTAGGTTCAGGCATATTTTTGAAGGAGACATACCTAAAAGAAAGAAAATTAATCTAAATTAAAATAATCAGAAAACTTATAAAATAACTTAAAAAGTACATATGAAGAAATGTGGTCAAGTCCCGTACAGTGTTAACAATTGGGACTGATTAAGCAGAAACTGAAAATATTAGTAAGAAAGAAATAGAGAAAACTGCTGGTGTTACAGGATTGAGGGCACTCAGGAAACTACTGTTCAAAAGCTATATTGACCCTTTTAGAAAAATACCTTAGAAATGGGTTAAATTAAATATTAGGAACACTGCCAATTCTAGTCAAGCAGTGGGATATGGATTTAGGGTCAGTTCAGGTTCCAGAACAGTATACCAGATAGGATCACATGTATTTACTGTGAACAAAAACTTTTCTCCTCTAAATTCCTTGACTATTGATAGTATGTAAGGAAGTTAATGCTACCATATAATTCATGGTAATTCTGACCTTTAAATACTATGACTTAAACCTCGGACACTCATCTTTAATTTATATCATCTAGCCCTCCACGTTTAAGTATTATCTATAGATTGCTATTCTCCAGATTTTAGTACAGATCCCAAACTCTTCCCTGAATTCCAGATTTATGAATCCAGCTGCTTCATAACTTCTTCAGTTAGATGTATTATGGGAATTTCAAACTTATATTCCAAAGCAAATGTTTGCTTTCACTTCCTTTCCAATCTGTTTCTCACCCAGGTTTTCTCAATTCCATTCAACCAGAGGGTTAGGCCAAAATTCTGCACTCAAGTTTGTTTCTGCTTGTTTTAAAAATTTTATTGGAGTATAGTTGCTTTACAATTTTGTGTTAGTTTCTATTGTACAGCAAAGTGAATAGCCAAACACATACTTGTGTGTGCATGCTCAATTGCTTCAGTCACGTCTGACTCTTTGCGACCCCATGGACCGTAGCCCGCCAGGCTCCTCTGTCCGTGGGATTTTTCCTGACAAGAATACTGGAGTGAGTTGCCATGCCCTCCTCCAAGGGATCTTCCTGACTGAGTGACTGAACCCTGTTCTCCTGTGTCTCCTGCATTTCAGGCGGATTCTTTACCTCTGAGCCACTGGGGAAGCCCGCATATGCATATATCCGCTCTTTTTTAGGATTTACTTCCCATTTAGGTCACCAAAGACCATTGAGTAGAGTTCCATAGGCTAGACAGTATGTTCTCACTAGTTATCTATATTACGCACAGGATCAATAGTGTATATATGTCAATCCCAATCTCTCAATTCTTCCCACCACCCCTTCCCCCTTGGCATCCGTATATTTGTTTTCTACATCTGTGACTCTCTTTCTGCTTCATAAATAAGATGGCCTATACCAATTCTTTCAGAATTCAAGTGTATTCTGCCGTCATCTTTGACTTCTGTTTCTCTTATTCCCTGTTCCTGAAATCTCAACAGATCTCACTGGATCTTTCTTTGAAATACATTCCAAATCGAACAGCTTCTTTCTTCATCACTTCCGTCCTAGTTCCAAGGCCCCTTCATGTCTCATCTGAACTACCTCTCCACGTCTCTAGCCTTCTTCTCTTTGCTCTCTCTGCTATCTCTCTTGCGCCCAGTGGTCCCAATACAACCCATGGTGACATCCATAAAATGTAAATGAGATTGTCATTTCCCTCCTACCATTTCTTGTCACACTGAAATGAAATTCAAAATTCTCCTTGCAAGACAGAAACTTTCCTCAATTCTTATATTTCTAAGTAGAAGAGCTTCCACTGAATGCCCCTCCAGGCCTCTCTGTGCATCCCTCCACCCCTCCCCTCAACATGGAAGCACAGTGAGTTTTTTGGCTGGTTGGTTTAAGAAAAGAAACTTGAGCTCCTACTTCAGGACCTTGGCCCTTGCTCTGCCTCTGCTTGTAGTATTCTTCCCCTAAATATTGAGAGGCTTACTCACCCAAATCATAAGTGATATATTACATAAGTCTCTACTCAAATTTCCATCTTTCCAGAAAGGTCTTTTTTCATCCTCTCCCATCTAAAGTAATTCCTATCAATCATAATTCCCTTAATTTACTATATTTTTCTTCATAGCATTTGTCACTAGTAAATTTACATTATATGTTGATTTATTTAGTTAGTTTGTTATCTATCTTCCCACCTTATCCTAGAATGTAAATTGAGGGTAGGGTCTTTGTTTAGGTCACTGTTGTATTCCTAGCACCCAGGAGAGTGACTGGCAGGTAGTATCTGTGTAATAAGTATTTGTTGAATGTCTAAATTGTTTTGGTAAATTTTCATTGAACTTTCTTAAAATCTTATAACTTCCAGTGAGTTTTCAGTTTATTCTCTTTAGGATTTTTAGTAAACAATCATTTAATCTTTATAAAATAATTCATCTGTTCCTTTCAAAATATTTAAATTTGTATCTCATGTTCTTATGTAAAAATATCATTGACAAATAATTCCACAATAGTTAGGTATACTAGTAAGAATGGGCTAGTAAGAATTCTAATTAGAAATAGAAATCCTATTTCTAATTTAAATGGGAATGTGTCAAGTATTCTACCCTAATGGTGTTGACTGTTTTGTTAAGGATATGAGTTTTTTTTATCCTTATCTAATAAAGGTATTTTTTCAAATACATTTGCAGAATATATTGTTTAGTTGCTAAATCATGTCCAGTTCTTAGTGACCCATGAACTGTAGTACAAAGGACCTCCCTGTCAGGAAGGGAGGAAGGGAGGAAAGAGAAGGTGATGAATTCCAGATTCTCTCATTCACCCCCGCACGGTAGTTCTGGGAAGACCCATATGTGATAGTGGATGTGGCTATTTTTTCCCTTTTCCTGCCCCCTCCCAGCTCTAATTCCCAGTGTCTGATCCCTTGCACAAATAGAACCTTCTGTTGGATGAAATAAAAGCAAACTAAGGATTTCAAAAAAAAAATAGATAATAATAAAATGTAGAAAATAATGAGGAAATGATGCATTTTCAGTATATGTCACTGAATTTTTAGTTTACATATTTAATTTAAATAATGACTGTATTTAACAATGATCTCACAAAATCCCTGAAAATTCAACACTCAGCTCTAAAGAATTGGTGGGAGCTGGCTCTATCACAACAGTGTTCCCCTAACAACAAAAGGAAAAAAAAAAAAAAAAAAAATTAAAAGAGGGAAGAGGAGGAGATGTGCTGGAGGAAGACCACACCCACCCCCATTTACAAGTTAGGACAGAAAGAATCAAATTGCTGGCCATACCCTTATCATTTCAGGTCCTCCAATGTCACTAGACTTACTTATGGGGGAAGGGAAAGCCTTGACTAATATGTAAGATCAAAATACTAAACTGCACAAACATTTAGTAACCAAAAATGGTCAGAATGAAATGGAGAAATATAAAACTGCTTTAAATGGTCCTGAGTTGAGAACAGACAATGAAATGGTTAATATTTTATTTTAGATTTTTAAAAAATCTATATTTACAAGTGAAATATTGTAATGGTTTTATATTCTCATGGTCAGACTTGAGGATCAAAGTTATCTTTATGAGAAGAATTGGAAGTATTTCATCTTTGTCTATGCTCAGAAACCATTTAAATAGTTCTTTGAAGAAACTCACTCTTGACACAACTTCAAGGTGGTGCTTTGGTAAAAGACAGTTTTCTGACAGCTTTCTCAAATTTTTCTAGCTATTGATTTATTTATGTTTTCTTCTTGTTGTTAATTTTATTTTCACCATTTATAGTTTCCCAGATCCTCCATGAACAGACTCATGTTTCAAAGCAGCATAGTTAATACATGTGCTCAGTTGCTTCAGTCATGTCCAACTTTTTGCATCCAACATGGACTGTAGCCTGCCAGGCCCCTCTGTCCATGGGACTCTCCAGGCAAGAATCCTGGAGTGGGCTGCCATGCCCTCCTCCAGGGGATCTTCCCGACCCAGGGATCAACCTGTGTCTCCTGCATCTCCTGCATTGCAGGCAGATTCTTTACCCACTGAGCCACTGGGAAGCAATGTACTCATAATTATCTTAATTTCTTCTACATCCATGTTTATAGCTCTTCCTTTCCCATTACTAGTACTGTGCCTTTTTGTTGTCTTTTTTTCCTTTTAATTTCTCAAATTATGGTCATTTTAACATTCTTTGGGGAGGTCTTAAACATGCTGCTGCTAAGTCGCTTCAGTTGTGTCTGACCCTGTGCAACCCCATAGACGGCAGCCCACCAGGCTCCCCCATCCCTGGGATTCTCTAGGCAAGAACACTGGAGTGGGTTGCCATTTCCTTCTCCAGTGCATGAAAGTGAAAAGTCAAAGTGAAGTCGCTCAGTCGTGTCTGACTCTTGGCGACCCCATGGACTGCAGCCTCCCAGGCTCCTCCGTCCATGGGATTTTCCAGGCAAGAGTACTGGAGTGGGGTGCCATTGCCTTCTCCGCTTAAACATGCTAATTTTGCAAAATACTCTTAAAGATTCAAGGTGCTTATGAGAGGAAAGCAAAGTTTGTTGGAATTCCTGGGAGATGACAGCTTTATTTACTTATTTATTTATTGGTCCTTCAATAAATGCGCACTTACTTTATAAAAAAAAAAAAACTGAACTAAGTGTTAGATACTTGTAAAATAAACTTTACATAAACTCTGTCCTCAATTAGCCACGTCATTTTTAGCTTACATAGTCCCTTATCATGTTGTTCTCTTTCTACTTAAAATTTTATTATAGGGATTAATTTTGTGGACTTAGTTTGCTGCTGCTGCTAAGTCGCTTCAGTTGGGTCTGACCCTGTGCAACCCCATAGACAGCAGCCCACCAGTCTCCCCCATCCCTGGGATTCTCTAGGCAAGAATACTGGAGTGGGTTGCCATTTCCTTCTCCAATGTGGACTTAGTTTAGGTATCAGTTCAGTTCAGTTGCTCAGTCGTGTCCGACTCTTTGCGACCCCATGAATCGCAGTACGCCAGGCCTCCCTGTCCATCACCAACTCCTGGAGTTCACTCAGACTCACGTCCATTGAGTCCGTGATGCCANCTATTATATCTACTACTGTGGGCAGGAATCCCTCAGAAGAAATGGAGTAGCCATCATGGTCAACAAAAGAGTCCGAAATGCAGTACTTGGATGCAATCTCAAAAACGACAGAATGATCTCTGTCTCCAAGTTTAGGCATAACTAAATTATAAATCCTGCTACCTAGAAGCAGGTAGACTTATAGGATAGATAAAATAGCTATGAAATAGGCTCCTTCTAAGCTCAGAGGCACCTGGATAAGAATACTCTATTAGTCACAGAGGAATGAGCCACAATTTTGTTTACTACTCAGTTTAAGAAAAGCAACAAGGTTTCTGTCATTCTACCCCTAGCTCCTTCGCTCCAAGTAAATGTAAAGAGCTGTGAAAAGTCAGAGATTTGACCCTACTTACAAAGTAACAAGTTGGCCTGATACAATTTCATCTCTTTTGGAAGACATGAGACTCCTGGGTGAGAGACAACCGACTATTTATACCACACAGCAATAGGGGTAGTATCTTCTGCATTAGTTCTCTGAGCCCCAGTTCCACAAGGCAATAAGCAGAAGGCCAGATGACATCAGCACACACACTGGGTTATGTTACAGGAATGGAACCTTGAGTTTAGGGAACCCAGATCTTTTTAATGGGCAGTAATATTCCTGCTCTTGCTCTTGCTCCTGCCCAAAGAAGAGGGCACTTTCTTTGTCTTCCAAGGCTATATGAACGTCCTAGAAAAGACAGGAATAAAGGCAGCCAGTGCTTTTGCTCACAAATGTACAGAAATGCAAGACACCTGTGGAGAGTTTTCCCAACAGTAGAAAGAAGGAATGGAGGGGATGAGTGTCTAGGAATAAAACTTGTGTTCCTAGTACTGTGTTCTCAAAAAAAAAAAAAGAGGAATTGGACTTGGAGTTATAAATTTGGTAGGTGACTTCACTAGCATAAAATTATAAATCTGTTTTTTGTAAGTTGTAGGTTTGGGGCTATATGGATTTTTAAAAGATTCAACCCTTCCCCTCCCCCTTTTTGTCTTATAAAAATCCCCTGTGAAATTATATCCTGTTGCAGTTGAGCTAAAGGGAACACAGTAAAGGCCTTGATTTGTGCTGCCTGGGCTGGAATTAAAGGAAGGCTGTTGCACGGGCCTGGAATGGACCATGCGAGGGGCACTGGCACGCAAAAGAAAACCAGAGTAAGGCACAGTTCAGACGGAAGCACGGCAGTTGAGCTAAGGCTGCCTCTTCTCAACTGGAACTCTCTTAGGGAACACTTGCCCGGTAATTCTTTGGAATGCTTTATGTTTTTATAGAGTAGCCATTTTGAGATGGAAATCCAGAATTTCATTCAGGCACCATGGGAAACTTTCAAATATATTTTTGTGTAATAAAGATACTGTTTGGATCTTTATTTTATTCATATTTAATTTAAATTTGGATAAAAATAATTCTCCAAGTAGGTTCCTCAGGGAGAATAAATAAGCAGATTACATTCTAAAGTCTTTCAAGTCCAAAAACTTGTCTCTGTTTTGTTCTCAAATATAAATGATGATTCACCCAAATAGCAGATTCCTGGATTGCCATTCTGTTTAAAAGTTGGAAAGGTTTTACTGTTTTCTAGCCTTACAGATACAGATCAGACATGAATCTTATTTGCTATCTTTTCCTTTGTAATTAACTGCTATTTTCTCCCCTGTCTGAAATTGAGTAATTTTACCATAAGTCTAGTACTTGCTAAAGCTTTAGATCTGAAAATTCAAGTCTGTCTTAAATGACACTTTTTTCTTATAAATTCTTTTATTTCCTCATCATCTGTTTCTTGCTCTCCTCATTTAGGTATTAAATGTATATTTTCATATTGAGTATCCTAAAACTGTACCTACATGTCTCTTTTTAACCTGATTTTCATTTTGTGTCAGGGGGCTTGGTGGGGGGTGGTATTTTTATAAGATTGTGTCTTTATTTGATCATCTAGATTATCGATGCAGTCTTCCTCTGTATTCTATTTTTAATTTCTCTACTCAGTTTTTAATTTAAAAAGCTTTTTTCTAAATCCCCTTTCCCCCTGTTTGAGAGAGATTTTCTAAAGTTTCCCTTGTTTCCTCCCTTAAATTGTTTCATTAGGAGTCACCTGTTAATGAGAGTTTAGTTTTATCTCCCTCCTTCATATGAGTCCCCTTAAATGGCCTGTGGTTCTTTACTCATTTCAGTGAGTGTGGGTTCCTGCAGCAACTATGAAGGTCAAGCTATTTGGGACTCAGGTAGCATCAGGCAGTGAGAGAGAAGATTCTTTTGCAGTGAATCAGTGGCAAACAATCCCCATCTTCTTAATCTCTATGCCAGGCTAATGTCACACAGAGTATAAGACATGTATATTTAATTAAGGAAGACAGAATTTGACTGATTAAATTTCATTATAGGCTGTAATCATATTCTTTGTTCATATTTCATTATCTTTCCTGTATGCGAGTTTATCCTTCTATCATAAAAATACTTCTAAAAGGAATATTCTTTTGGATTTATTTTTAGGAAAGTAATTCTTCTAATGAGAAGCCCCTATTAATCTAAAGAAAAAGTATTCTTAATATGTCTACTTGCCCCTAACTTGTTTCCTAGTTCTTACCACTTAATAAGTGGTAAATTTACCATTTTCACTTGAGAATCAGTATGGAAGAGATCACTTTTTTTCTCTTTTAAAACTTATGTTCCAGGTAATTTTTTAAAAAGACTTTTGTTAAAATGAGTATGGCTTTTTTGTAAAAGGTCTAATTATGAAAAGTTGCAAAGAAGAGTAGTTTTGGTGTTTGCTGACAAGTCTTAAAGACCATAGACAAGTTCAGTTCATTTCAGTCGCTCAGTCGTGTCCGACTCTTTGCGACCCCATGAATCGCAGTACGCCAGGCCTCCCTGTCCATCACCAACTCCCGGAGTTCACTCAGACTCACGTCCATTGAGTCTGTGATGCCATCCAGCCATCTCATCCTCTGTCATCCCCTTCTCCTCCTGCCCCCAATCCCTCTCAGCATCAGGGTCTTTTCCAATGAGTCAACTCTTCGCATAAGGCGGCCAAAGTACTGGAGCTTCAGTTTTAGCATCATTCCTTCCAAAGAAATCCCAGGGTTGATCTCCTTCAGATGGACTGGTTGGATCTCCTTGCAGTCCAAGGGACTCTCAAGAGTCTTCTCCAACACCACAGTTCAAAAGCATCAACTCTTCTGCGCTCAGCCTTCTTCACAGTCCAACTCTCACATCCATACATGACCATAGACAAATGAAAGGCAAAAGACTGAGAGAGATTTTCAAATCATCCCAGGAATGTCCTTCCAGCAAATTTTGGGTGTTTGTGGCCATTACCTTTATCAGTTCCCATCTATACAAGAAAAATGCAAAAATCTTCAGCTAATAGTAACATGGAAAATATCTCTCTGGGAGTAAGAGTAACTGGGAAAACAGCCCTATGAATTTTAATGATTTTCAATCTTAGCTTTTCTCAGAATCATCTGAGAAACCTTAAAAATAGTAATGCCTGGGCCCTACTCCAAACTAATTAAAGTTGAAGCCAATTATTTTAAAGCTCCTTGGCTAATATGCGGATGGGTTAAAAGCCACTGCTCTGAAAACAAAACTCAACTACAGTTCAACCCTAGGTGTTTTATCTAGGTGGTCATAACACCAAGTTGAGTGTTGCTATGATCTCCATCAATTCAAGAAGAAGCCTGGAGCTTCTTGACTAGCATGATTACAGTGGGGGCACAGCTAGAGCAGGGTGGTCCCTGTGCCAACAGCATCAGTGTCACCAGGAGACTTAACCAGACATGCAAATTATCAGGCCCCAGCCCAGACCTACAGAATCAAAACCTCTGCCAGTGGGGCCCCACAATCTGTATTTAACAATTCCTCCATGTTTGAAAGGCTAGAGTAGTACTTCTCAATAGTTAGTGTCCACAGAAATTACCTGGGGGATCTTGTTAACTGCAGCTTTGGTTTGGGATGAGGACAGAAAATTCTGTATTTCAAACAAGCTGCCAGGTGATACCAATGCTGCTGGATGGAAGATAACACTTTGAATAGCAGTAGACTAGAGGTCAAAAATGAAAAAGGCATGCAGTTGGTAGGAATTACTCTAGTACTGGTGGGTCATGCTTATGACATAAGGTTAGGCTGAGCTGAAATCTGTGTGAATCAGATCTGACATGTTGGCTTATGTAGGAGTGAGGTTTGTGAGCACTGGTAGAAGTTGGTATCCTGTTATAATTAATGTAACTTATAAGACCAGGGGGCTTCCTAGATGGCTCAGTGGCAAAGAATCTGCCTGCCAATGCTGGAGCTGCAAGAGACACAGGTTCGATCCCTGAGTTGGGAAGATCCCCTGGAGGAGGAAATGGCAACCCACTCCAGTATTCTTGCCTGGAGAATCCCACAGACTGAGGAGCCTGGTGGGCCATAGTCCGTGATGTCCCTAAGAGTCGGACACAACTGAGCATAGTGAAAGCCACTCAGTTGTGTCCGACTCTTGGCGACTCCATGGACTATACAGTTCATAGAATTCTCCAGGCCAGAATACTGGAGTGGGTAGCCTTTCCTTTCTCCAGGGGTTCATCCCAACCCAGGGATCAAACCCAGGTCTCCCATATTGCAGGTGGATTCTTTACCAGCTGAGCCGAAAGGGAAGCCCACAACTGAGCATACATACGCATATAAGACCAGGAGCTGCATCTCCAGATTTGGAGGAATTAAATCTGTGCAATATGGTCAAGGTAATCAGTGTATCATTGTTGATATGAGGGAAAAACTTGCCCCCTTATACTCTGTTATTTAAGTAATCATTCTGTTATGGCTGGAAAAGGACTTGTTGCAAGATGACTTGGTTCTTGGAAGAGGCAGTTTTTGGAGATACTGTGAATTCTAAAAGGTTAGGTTCTCTGAGGAGAAGGCAATGGCACCCCACTCCAGTACTCTTGCCTGGAAACTCCCATGGACGGAGGAGCCTGCTGGGCTGCAGTCCATGGGGTCGCTAAGGGTCGGGCACGACTGAGCGACTTTCACTTTCACTTTTCACTCTCATGCATTGGAGAAGGAAATGGTAACCCACTCCAGTGTTCTTGCCTGGAGAATCCCAGGGTCGGAGGAGCCTGATAGGCTGCCGTCTATGGGGTCACACAGAGTCGGACACGACTGAGTGACTTAGCATAGCAGGTTCTCTGAGGAGCTCTCATAGTTTTTAATAACCTCTTTTACTACCTAATGAAATTTCTAGAATCCAAGTATGCACTTTCCAGTTTAAGCCTTTCAGTGGTTCCTCACTGAAGGAGATTTTCCAGAGTTCTTCACCTGGCTCATAAAGCCCTTGGTAATCTGGCCTTTATTTACCCTTTTAGCCCAATTTCTTACCAGTCTGTCTTTAGTCTCTGCCTTATATCTCTTTCAAGTCTAGTAACACTAAACTACTTCTGGTTCTTCAAATGAGCTGCACTTTTCTTTACTGCTGGCTGACCCTTTGTCCATGTTATTGCCTTGGCTTGGAATCTCCTTCTTTTAAATCTTGATGCCTCTTAACTAACTCTCTGAGTCTTACCTGAGGGACCCCTTCCTCTAGAAACTTTCCCTGATTCTCACATTAGGAATCTCTGTAGCAACTGGTGCTTGCCTGTTCACTTATCTGAATCCCCACTAATGAGATATATTTCACAGTTGCTCTCAGATGCCCAGAGCATAGCAGTCACTCAATCAACACTTGTAGAATAAAGTTAATAAATTAAATTACTGTAGTATGTGATAGCAGCACTACTATTAAAAATTAAAATGAAGTTATCTGTAAGAAATTTTTATTTGAACTTGTTTTAGGGCCAATTCAAGCAAGAGTGACAGCACAAAATCACTACATGAGAAAAATTACTTGAAAAGAGGAAAATGTTAGAAGTAGTCTTAGAAGGAAATCTCAGAGCCTAGATATACTGCCAGTTGGGCTTATCTATATGTTCTGCTGCTGCTAAGTCGCTTCAGTCGTGTCTGACTCTGTGCGACCCCATAGACGGCAGCCCACCAGGCTCCCCCGTCCCTGGGATTCTCCAGGCAAGAACACTAGAGTGGGTTGCCATTTCCTTCTCCAGTGCATGAAAGTGAAAAGTGAAAGTGACGTCGCTCAGTCGTGTCCGACTCTTAGCGACCCCATGGACTGCAGCCCACCAGGCTCCTCCGTCCTGAGGTTTTCCAGGCAGGAGTACTGGAGTGGGTTGCCATTTCCTTCTCCAATACACACAAGTGAAAAGTGAAAGTGAAGTCGCTCAGTCGTGTCCGACTCTTAGCGACCCCATGGACTGCAGCCCACCAGGCTCCTCTGTCCATGAGGTTTTCCAGGCAGGAGTACTGGAGTGGGGTGCCATTGCCTTCTCCGATCTATATGTGCTAGATCCTCTTAATTTCTTCAACCAAATTTTCTTTCTTTGGCCTGGATTACAGCCTAATTCTGATGTAAATTCTTTTGATTTTTGCCGTACTTTTTTTTTTTTTGCATGTGTGCTAGTTTTGGTCCTCTGAGCACTGATCAAACAAAATTTACTTGGTCTTTGAATCTTGAAACTATGTGCCAGTTTGTTTTTATAATTTAGACACTGATTTCAAACTTCAAGTTAGCCAGACTTAAACAATTCAAAGGAACGTTACTCAGCTATTGATATTATCACTAAAGAAAGGATCAATGATGCCTTTATAATGTACAGACAGGAAAGGGAAAGCAATGGTATCATCCTGGAAAATGCTGCCATAAGACACATTGCACATTATCTTTAAATGTATTTAATGGGTCATTGGCCATATATTATGCTATCCCATAATGGCTTACATATATATAATAAAAATATAAATATATACACATATAAAATATTTATAATTATAATTATATGAGACATAATATATAATAAAATATATTATTTTTCCCTTCTCTACATGCCTAACTTCTATTTTATGCAACTTTTTCTATGTATTATTAAAATATTCTATTTTAACATGGATAGATCTATAAATGATTTTGAAGTAAAAGTATTGGCTGTATCCACATAAAAACAAAGTAGCACTGAAAGAAGTTTGTGATAAAGCTAAAAGATACACATCATTAATATTTATTTGTGCTAGAAACAAACTCCTTTTCTGCACAATGGAAACATGTTCTGACACCCTGGTAAATCATAAATAACAAAAAGACAGTTGAGTAAGCTGTATTTTGATCTAAATGGTCTTGTTTTACTTTATATTCAGACATGTTTGTTCAACTGTCTTTTAGATACCACCACCTGGATGCCCCAAAGCTCAGCATTTCTTGTTCTAATCTCTTACCCACCCCAATCTGCTTTTCAACCTATGATCTCTACCTAAGTACAAAACACCAAAATACATCTAGTCACCAAGACCAAAAGCTGGAAATCAATCTGTAGAATGTGGTAATGATAAGAGCATAGGCTCTGAAATTTAAATCTAGCTAGTATTTAAATCTAGCTTCTGCCACTTGCTAGCTGTGTGACTCTGGGCAAATCATTTAGCTCACCAAGACTTGGGTTTGTCATCTGTGAAACTGCCCTTAATACACTGAGTTGTTTTTGCTGTTTAGTTGCTAAGTCATGTCTGACTATTTTGTGACCCCATGGACACATGGGGTAGCCCGCCTGGCTACTCTTTCAGTGGGATTTCCCAGGCAAGAATACTGGAGTGGGTTGCCATTTCCTTCACCAGGGGATCTTCCTGACCCAAGGATCACACCCATGTCTCCTGCATGGCAGGTGGATTCTTTACCCCTGAGCCACTGGGGAAGCCCATCAGAAAGTTGAGTTACTACAGAATAAAAATAAATGAGGTAACAGCAGTATTGACACTACCACAAATGCCCAATTGATTTGAAGTCTTATTGATTCTACATCTTACTATTTCTTTTGTCTGGGGTCTCCTCCACATTTCTAGTGCCTAGAAAAATTATACCTCACTACATACATGCATAGTGCCAGTGAAAGACCAATTATTACATATTCAGGCTACCCCTTGTAAGTGCACAGAGAAACTGCCTTACTTAGTTTTCTAGGAATATCTTTTTTTTTTTTTTGCAGTATATTGGTTGCAGCTTGAAATAAATCCTGATACTAACTTGCAGTGATATAATAAAGCTCAAGAATTATTATTAAATTATAATAAAGCATTATAATTATAATAAAGCATTTAGAATTATAATTACTATGTACAATTGTCATCTACAATGGTGAATATTATAATAAATATTTTATAAACTAGTATTCAGAATACCAATCTAGCATACTGTAACTCATAACCATTATGAAATATACCTATGTTGACAAAGCTTACATTTAATATAGACAGCACAATCTAAGTCAATAAAAATAGTGCTTTAAAACTTCAGACTGAAAGTTTCAGGTAGCTATAATGATAACCTTTTTGGTTTTTTAGTGCCATATGATGTGTCTTTTGTGATCTTTGAGTCTGTCTTAGATATGGAGGTAGCAATATCCTTTTCAAGTTCCAACTGGAAATCAAACGTCAGGGGTATCACTGAAATCTTTCTCTTTACTTGACTCTGAAGGCAGTTTTTCTGCAACAAATCCAAAATAAAACACAGTGAAAAAAATGAGTACATTTCATATGAGGAAAATCCTGTATGGAAAGGACAAAATTAATCTCACTTTATACATGCACCCTCATGCACAGAATTCATGTGGCAGGCAACAATGGAAAAATAATGCAGACTGAAAATTGGAGGCCTTGTGTACAAACTCTTTTCCTGTTTATTAAGTGAGGGTGTTGGACTAGATGCTCATGAAAGTTCCCTCTGAAGTCTAGAATTCTAAAGTTCCAAATTTAAGAATGACCTATATATTCAGCAAAGACAATTATTAATCCGTAGAGTTATTGGAGCCATAGCAGGCAGGTCCCTCCAACCCACTTCTCTCCCTGGAGCCACATACATGGTGAGCTAGAGCCAGAAATTGAGTTAAGAAAGCAATCAGAACAGAATTCCGTTCAAGTATTTATACAGATGGACTGAAGAGCAAAAAGGGTAATAAAGCTAAAGAGTGAGTTAAGGAGCTGAAAATCTTCTCTAAAAAGCTCTCTCAGAGAACTGCCAGAGGAATAAAGAAATAACTTGAAAAGGAAATCATAGGATATGAGCACTTCAGTTTCTGCCAGTGAGGGATTAAGTGCTACAGGAATCGCCCTTCTGCTATAAACAACTAGAAAACCAGACACAAAAGTATATGAAAACAACTAAATCAAGCATTAGGAAATAGGCAGAGCAGGACCATGATCCTTGAGGAAAGAGAAACAAATGAGGTCAACCCTACAATAGCTTAGCTTATTCTTGAAGGCCATTTCCAGACTGAGGCACAGGGAGGGGGAACTCAAACCAAACCTTGTGGCTCTAACCTGGTTGATTCTGAGAAACAGACACTGCACTGGCAGACACATGCTTGGGCATTCACCCCAAAGAAATAAAACAGCCTTATTTTTAAAAGCAAAATACTGAAAACAATGAAATATCCTTCAGTGGGTAAGCAGCTGAAACTCTGTACATTCATATATCGGAATACTACCCAGCAATAAATTTTACATATTATTTACCATTAAAAAAAAACACTATTACATCATGCAAAAACTTAATGGACCTCAAGAGCATAGTGAAATAGTCAATCTCAAAATTTTACACACTGAATAATTTCATTTATATAACATTCTCAAGATTATAAAACTGTAGATATGAAAAATAGATTAGTCATTGCTGGGGATAAAGACAGAATTGGGATGGGGGAATGGGCTTCCCTGGTGGCTCAGTGGTAAAGAATCTGCCTGCAATGTAGGAGATGTAAAAGACGTGGGTTCAGTCCCTAGGTTGGGAAGATCCCCTAGAGGAGGAAATCGCAACCCGTTCCAGTACTCTTGTCTGAAAGATTTCATAGACAGAGGAGCCTGGCAGGCTACAGTCCATAGGGTCACAAAGAGTTGGACACAACTTAGTGACTAAACAATAATAACAAGTGGATCCAAATACAAAGAAGTAACATGAGGGAGTACTTTTATAGGATGGAGGTGTAATATGCTTTGATTATGGCAGTTTCTACAATCTGTAATGTGATAAAATTGCATAAAACTACAGATACAAATGAATAAAAGTTAAAAAATGGAGATGATGGGTAAAGTCTGTAGTCTGGTTAACAGTAATACACCAGTATCAGTGTTGGATGTGACTCATACTGGTTTTGGCTAGTGAACTACAACTATGTAAGATGTCACTTTGGGGGTCAACTGAGGAAAGGTACATGGAACTATTTGTACTATTTCTGTAACTTTTTGTGTGTGTGTGTGTTAGTTGCTTAGTTGTGTCCAACTCTTTGCAACCCCATAGGCTGCAGCCCACCAGACCTCTCCATCGATGGGATTCTCCAGGCAAGAACACTGGAGTGGGTTACCATTTCCTTCTCCAAAAGGAACTATAAAAAGAAAGAAAGTGAAGTCGCTCAGTTGTGTCCGACTCTTTGCGACCCCACAGACTGCAGCCCACTAGGCTCCTCCATCCATGGAATTGAGTCTACGATTATTTCAAAATAAAAGATTTTAAAAAATAAAGAAGCAATTACCAAACTGATTTATATATTGTATTTCATTTTTTTGTCAATAAAGAGAGATAATCTATCTTCACAAATATATGTGTATGTAAATATGTACCTGTATATTTATATTATAGATATTTGTAACTAAAGATAAATGTATCTATACAGTCATACATTCATATTTGTATATCTTTGTAAGACTACAAAAGATGTAGATGGATAAACCTCAACTGCTAAAAGGAGTCTGCCTCAGAGGAAAGGATTAGAGTGAAGAAATTAATGATATAAAGAAATTAATATTTCTTTATATCATTTTCCTTATGTACAATTTTCTTTATATATATCTATATATATTGCTTAACTTGTTTCCAAAAATATAACTTGAAAACTAAGAAAATATTTGTTAAATGACTTTATATACTTTTAATATAACTTCAAGAGAATTTTCTGTCAGTCACATGAATTAAGCGTAGTTACACAAAATGAAAAAACACATGGAAATGCTTTGCGCAAAGGAGGCTCCTGGAAAAGTAAGAATTATTATTACTAATTATAACTTAACCTTTTAGGTATAAAGAAATTTTGTGACAAATTTAATAGATTTATCTCTGATTATACTTTTAAAGTAAATTACAATTCATTTAAAATAAAAAATTAAAAAGCAATAAACTTTGGGATGTCAAAGTCTAACAGGTTTGCTTTGGTTAGTTACACTTGGTTTGGTATTTCAAAATTTTGATAGCTATAACAGAACAAATGTATTCCATTTTTCCATATTCCTCTACTTTATTTTCTGAATGAAAGGAGGTAATTATGAAATATTAAAAAAATAAATCATTATTCAAACATTAACGCTTTCATTTTCAGGTTTGCAAATATGTTTATTCACTTAAGAGTTTCTCTCTGTGGTGTCCTCCTTGATTTCGCAAACTCCATTGCTCTTTATATATACTTCATTTATCCACATTGTTATATTATCTTACAAGTCTTTTTGTAATCCAATTAAATTGCTCACATGTAAAAAATCTGGTGTTTCAGAACTGTTTTATTTGTTAATATCTTATATTTAATTTTATAAAAGTCTCACCCTTTTGGGTCTTCCCTGTTGGCTCAGTGGTTAAGAATCCCCCTGCAATGCAGAGACATTGAATCCCTGGATAGGGAAGATCCCCTGGAGAAGGAAATGGCCACCTACTCTAGTATGCTTGCCTGGGAAATCCTATAGACAGAGGAGCCTGGCAGGCTACAGTCCATAGGGTTCCAAAAGAGTCAGACATGACTTAGCAGTTAAACAACAAACACTTTTCAGTTTATTTTCTAAGAACTTTATTTCTAACTTGGTAGCTATATCAAATATTTTCTTCCTTTTAATGAACCAACTAAACAAGTTTTTATGTTTAACATATAAGTAAAAACTATAGTAGTCACATTAAAAAAAATTTATTTCTTTATCTGCACTGGGTCTTAGTCATGGCATTTGGGGTCTTTAGTTGTGGCACGTGAACACTTAGTTGTAGCATGTGGGATCTAGTTCCCTGATCAGGGATTGAACCCATGGTCCCTGCATTGGGAGCATAGAGTCTTAGTCACTAAACCAGCTGGGAAGTCCCAGGAGTAGTCACATTTACTATTTGACTGCTTAGGATTTAAAAAAAAAAACAGGTTAGATGCATCATAACCAAACATTACAGGTGGCTGGAAGTTACCTTGTATATTTAATCAATTCTTTATCAGTTCAGTTCAGTCGCTCAGTTATGTCCGACTCTATGCGACCCCATGAATCGCAGCACGCCAGGCCTCCCTGTCCATCACCAACTCCCGGAGTTCACTCAGACTCATGTCCATTGAGTCCGTGATGCCATCCAGCCATCTCATCCTCTCTAGTTCCCTGATCAGGGATTGAACCCATGGTCCCTGCATTGGGAGCATAGAGTCTTAGTCACTAAACCAGCTGGGAAGTCCCAGGAGTAGTCACATTTACTATTTGACTGCTTAGGATTTAAAAAAAAAAACAGGTTAGATGCATCATAACCAAACATTACAGGTGGCTGGAAGTTACCTTGTATATTTAATCAATTCTTTTATCAGTTCAGTTCAGTCGCTCAGTTATGTCCGACTCTATGCGACCCCATGAATCGCAGCACGCCAGGCCTCCCTGTCCATCACCAACTCCCGGAGTTCACTCAGACTCATGTCCATTGAGTCCGTGATGCCATCCAGCCATCTCATCCTCTGTCGTCCCCTTCTCCTCCTGCCCCTAATCCCTCCCAGCATCAGGTCTTTTCCAATGAGTCAACTCTTCGCATGAGGTGGCCAAAGTACTGGAGCTTCAGCTTTAGCATCATTCCTTCCAAAGAAATCCCAGGGTTGATCTCCTTCAGAATGGACTGGGTGGATCTCCTTGCAGTCCAAGGGACTCTCAAGAGTCTTCTCCATTACCACAGTTCAAAAGCATCAATTCTTCGGCACTCAGCCTTCTTCATAGTCCAACTCTCACATCCATACATGACCACAGGAAAAACCATAGCCTTGACTAGACGGACCTTAGTCGGCAAAGTGATGTCTCTGCTTTTGAATATACTATCTAGGTTGTTCATAAGGTTGTTCAAAAGGTTACTCCTTTTCTTCCAAGGAGTAAGCGTCTTAATTTCATGGCTGCAGTCACCATCTGCAGTGATTTTGGAGCCCAGAAAAATAAAGTCTGACACTGAAAAATAAAGTTTCTACTGTTTCCCCATCTATTTCCCATGAAGTGATGGGACCAGATGCCATGATCTTCGTTTTCTGAATGTTGAGCTTTAAGCCAACTTTTTCACTCTCCTCTTTGACTTTCATCAAGAGGCTTTTTAGCTCCTCTTCACTTTCTACCATAAGGGTGGTGTCATCTGCATATCTGAGGTATCAATTCTTTATAGTACTACATAAATGACTCTTTTAACTAATACAATTATTACCTTTTTAAAAATTAGTCTGTAGCCCATTCGTATTTGAAACGACAACCTTTTAATGATAAAATTTAGTGAATTTTAGCTCTTATTTTACAAACCTTTGCTCTTGTGGCCAAGAGGGTCTTTGCTTGCTCATCAAGAATATCCAACTTCTCTAAGACTCTTTCTGCCATTGTCAGTCAGTAAATTCCTATTTAAAAGGAAGGTGGGGGGAGGAATAAATCTCCAAAACAAAATTAAACATATAATTAATTATTTAGTCATAAATTAAGAGACACACCTTTCCAAAACTGTTTTAGGTAAAGAATACATTCTTTTCTAGATCATGGAACAAATCACAGAATTGTAGAAGTACTCAAATGTTTTAGACATAAACTCATATGACCAGAATTCCCAGAAGCATGTGGGCCCCAGGAATTTTTAAAAGCATGATTAAAGGTGAGTTGAAGAAAGTTCAAGATTACTGTATGAGAACCAGATGTGACTCATACCTGAAGCAAGGGCATGCAGTTTGTTATATATCTTCTTTTTGTCATGATTTAATTTTAATGAAAGTAAATAAGGAGAGCTCACATTTATAGAATTAATTACATTCAAATTAAATTCGTCGATGATCCAAGACTGTTAATACAGCACTTAGCAGGCAATCAGTCACACAGAAGGAGCAGCAGGCAAGCTAGGAAGGATCTGTTGCCATTATAGTTCATATTTCCAGTTAATTAATTTGCTACAAATCTCATCTGGGCTCAGATGGTCCACATTAGTTTTAGAGACTTGAATATTAGCTACTAGAACCTGGTCTAATTTATTTCCATTTTCAGATGAGAAAATTAAAAGCCATAAAGTACCTTACAATGCAATATAAATATCTAGGGGCAGAGTGGAGGCAAGGATCAGGAATACCAACCCCAAACTCCCTCTACTTTATTTACTTATTTTAAAAATTTGAGTAGACATTCATGCATTCAACATATTTTTGTTCACTGAATTGAATGGGCTCCAGTGACATTTATTTAAATGTCTGTAAAACTTCACAGAAAGTATTGAAATCATCAATATTTCTAGTGAACATCAATGTCTACACTAAGATTCTTTTTAGCTCAAAATTTTTATATGCAGTGTCTCCTATATTGTATATTATTCAGTCAACATCATACAGAGGCAATAAAACATGAAAAGACAAGAATTAAGAACCCTATGCCAAAAGCTCAAATTATTTTGTACTTGGTTTCTTTTAGCTGTCGTTTCTATTTTCTTTCCTTTACCATCTATTGTGCTGAATTCCTGATGCTCTGCTGGTGTCTTACCATCTCAGCAAGACCTCTGACATTTTCTATATCTAAATACACCACCTCCATCCCATGATGTATGATGTAGTCCTATGTGACAAAGGACTTTTGTGAGCTATGCAGATAGCCCGCCTTGGTATCAACCACATAACCTTGTGTTGCAGCTTGGGAAAGAGAGATGTAGGGTAAAGGTTTCAGCACACTGTGAATGCCTCAGATTCTCTGGGTCTCCTACAGGAGAGTAGGGGAGAAATTAGAGATCATCTGGACACTGTATACTGTCTTCTCAGATTTAGAAACCACACTGCTTATATATCCTAAAAATGACTACAGGAATTTTAGCTTCTGTGTTTCTCTTAAACACAGAGTGAAGTGAAAATTGCTCAGCTGTGTCTGACTCTTTGCGACCCTGTAGATTATACAGTCCATGGAATTCTCCAGGCCAGAATACTGGAGTGGGTAGCCTTTCCCTTTTTCAGGCAATCCTCCCAACCCAGGGATCGAATGCAGGTCTCCCGCATTGCAGGCGGATTCTTTAACAGCTGAACTATCAGGAAAGCCTCTCTGTTTATGTTTAATAATATGACTTCAAATGTGGGAAGGATACTATAATTCTCACCAAAATTTATTTTAGTGGGGACAAAGATTTTTATTTCTAAATAAAATACACAGAGGTAAATAACTAGAAGAACCAAAGGAATGCATTTCCCAGTTTGAGAAAGATGTAAATTATATGAGGGAATGCAGACTGGCTGCTTACAGTGGGAGGGACAGAAAGCAGGGCTTTTAAAGGGTAAAATGTCTTATGTCTTTTACAGTCCCTCATCTTTAACATCACATCAGACATTTTAAGCTATGCCACATCATTCTATTTTTTTTTATAAACACACACATAGAAAGCTGTAATTTGAAGGAAATTTTTATGTTTTTGATTTAAAATTATTTTGCTATGAGCAAATTATTCAGCTATGATATGATTTCTGGCAAATCACTGTGCTTATGAGTTTTTCTGAAGTGAAGAATATGAAGTTTGACAATGAAACTGACAGAATGTTATTAGTTTCAGTTTGCAGTCTTATTTTCATATTTCGGAGGCAAAGTTACCTTTTTTAGCTTGCAAATGTTTTCATAGCCCTTTGGCAACGTGCCAGTGGATGAAGGGCGCTGGGGGAGAGTGCACTGGAGGTAACACCACAGACTAGCTTGCTTGC
Organism: Aepyceros melampus; assembly: GCA_006408695.1. NCBI lineage: Eukaryota > Metazoa > Chordata > Mammalia > Artiodactyla > Bovidae > Aepyceros > Aepyceros melampus. Next base: position 52,661 of record SJXQ01008138.1, read on the forward strand.
TTGCTTTCATCATCATTCTGGGGGTATCAAGAACCTAGTTGTGTCTCTTCAAGTATATGCTGAGAGCAGAGGACCACCAGGTCTAATAAGATGATGCATCCCAGCTGCTTTTGCATGAAGTAAAAACTAACCTTTTAATCAAGAGCATCCAGATTATATTAAATGTCCCTCAATTTGACCATCTGTCCTTTCTTGATTTAATCTTTAATTTTAATGTCTATTTTAAACCAGCATCCTGGCTTCCTACTTCAGTTTCATATTTATACTTCTATGGGCATAAGTTCTACTTCATTATTCTATTTCTATCAGCATGCAATTTCATTTAATGATAAACGTTTCATTTGGCTTCTGGCCGGTAATTCCATTACATGAAACATATTGTATGAGGTATTCTATCACCATAAGTTATCTAAGTGAGTTGTCTCTTGGCAGACATTTTTCTTGTGACACCCGTCTTCCTAGGCAAGGCAAATAGTCTCTCATATTTCACCAAAAAGAATAGAGACCATCAGGTAAGAACTTCTTTAACTTCCACTTCTCATACCAAAATCTCATTGGCATCCATCCATTGCCATCTCATTTGTATTTTAATTTTAATAGAAGTGTTGCCTCTCCCATCCAAAGCTAATTCCTCCCATGTACCCTAGACTCTACTATCTCTAGCCTCCTAAAAGAATTATTTCCATGTTTTATTTCCTCATCCCTTTATCTTTTATTGTTTTTTCTTCACCAATTCCTTTTCCTTAGCATGCTCAGGGCTCTTCTATTTTAAAAAAAGGAAAAAATTCCTCCATTCTCCGTACTAGCCATCACCAAATTCTTAAGATAATTGTTTATACTGAGGTTTTCTAATTTTTTACATCCCTTTTCCTTCTCATCAGTCATTATTTGACTTCTTCTTAACCTATTCCTCTAAATCTGCTCCCATAAGTTACCAGGGTCACCATTTTATAAATAGGTGGATATTTTTTTGCTCGTATTTATCTTATTTGAGTTTTTAAAACTTTTGCTGATGTTGACCACTGCTTTCTACAGGTCTCCCTTCTCTTGGTTTCTATGACAACAGTCCTATCCTTACCTTTTCTAAACATTCCTTGCCAATATCTTCAACTTGCTGTTCTTTCTCACACTACTTCCTAAATACTAGTGTTCTTAAATGTTCAGCCATTTTCCCACTATTCCATATATTCTTTCAGGATGACCTCCCAAACTCAGGGCTTCATCTACCACCATCTATTTCCAAACAAAATCTCTCCCCTCAATTCCAGCCTATATACCTCACTCAGTCCAGATTTCCCACAGGTGGCCCAAATGTAGGACTGAAAGTAAATCCGTTCTTCTGCTCCCTTAGCCAAAACCCTCTTCCAACTTTTATTATCACGTAGATTATGTCTTAGGCATCCAGCCCATAAACTTAGGAGTTGTAATGGTTTTCAATCCTTAGCAGAATGAACTCAAAATGTTTCAAGAAGTACAAATTCCCAGTTACCTCCTCAGACTCACTAAGTTAGGATTTACAGAGGTAAAGACCAGGAATATATTTTTTAAAGCCCTTCTAATGCAAGCTGTTCCCCAAACCAGAATTTGGTCACCACTCTCTAGGAATAACCATAGAAAATAGCTGCACCCAGCTAAAAAGGTGGCTGGGACTTGCAGTCCCTTTATCTCTGTGATATAGTCAGGTGAAAATCAGGATTTTCTTACTAAGAGACAAATGGAAAATAAATATCAGCTCTGTCATATTCATTTTGTCTTCTCTCCTGATTGCTTCTCAAATTCTCTGCTAGGTAAATGGCTCCCAGTACTCTAAAATGTTTTCCTATTTTGCGTACAACAGAGTAGAGGATAGGTATCTCTCACGAGAAATCAAAATTTTAAAAAAGGATAATGGCAAATTTTTGTTTTGGTTTATAGATAAAGCTTACATCACTGGAATTTTGGCTAAGAGATGGGGACCAAACTAGGGAATAATTTGAGGTTAAAAATAGAGGTATTTACAATTAATTAGGGCTTCCCTGGGCCTCAGACGGTAAAGAATCTGCCTGCATTTCTGCCAGTGCAGAAAACTCGGGTTCAATCCCTGGGATGGGACGATCCCCTGAAGAAGGGAATGGCAACCTACTCCAGTATTCTGGCCTGGAGAATTTCGTGGACAGAGAAGCCTGGTGGGCTACAGTCCATGGGGTTGCAAAGAGTCAGACACGACTGAGTGACTAACACTAACACACTCCGGGAAAACTCCTTCCCACCCTTTCCCTAAATATATAATAATCACTTTCTCTTGTATATTCTACGTCCTACATATATTTTCAGTTTTTTTCCTCTTATCCATTCACATTGCTATTTGTCTCAGTGTAAGATTCGATAACTTGTCTGGGTTAATGCAACAGTTTCAAAATATCTTTGAACATTTGTTCCATCCCATCCATTTTATTCTTACTTTTGCCTGAATTATTTTTTTAAGAAAAATACAATCACTTGCCTCCCTGATTACACTCCAACCCCTCCCTATAGATTTCAGGACAAAGGTCAAACTCCTTGATTTATCCTAAGAGGCTCAAGGTTTGACTTCTGACTAAGTCTTGAACCTCACCTGCCTCCTCCTCATGTATCTTTGATATCCCAGTTATGATGAACATCTTGCAGTCCTCGAATGTGTTGGACTTTCCTTCACTAGTTGCTTTGTCTTTGCTATTTCCTCTGCCTACAATGCTGTTATCCATTCTCTGTATTTCTAAGTCCAGTGCATCCCTCAACATCCAATAGAAATAACACCTCTGCTGGGAGGAATTCCTGATAAGCTGTGATTTAGATGTCCAATGTCTACATTCACATGATAGTCTATGTATACTGCTGTCCTAGTTCTTTAATCACACTCTCTTAAAGCATCTGATATACTTTATCCCCACTCTATACTGTTTTTGAAGGCCAGAGGCAGATCTAACTCATCCTTGCATCCTGAATACCTAACAACCTGAATAAATGAATTAACCACCAGCTGTTGAGGAAATGGAAAATGGTAAATGAAAGGCAGAACAACCAGAGATCAAATTGTCAACATCCAATGGATCATTGAAACAGCAAGAAAGTTCCAGGAAAACATCTATTTCTGTTTTATTGACTATGCCAAAGCCTTTGACTGTGTGGATCACAATAAACTGTGGAAAATTCTGAAGGAAATGGGAATACCAGACCACCTAACCTGCCTCTTGAGAAACCTGTATGCAGGTCAGGAAGCAACAGTTAGAACTGGACATGGAACAACAGACTGACACCAAATAGGAAAAGGAGTACGTCAAGGCTGTATATTATCACCCTGCTTATTTAACTTCTATGCAGAGTACATCATGAGAAACGCTGGGCTGGAGGAAGCACAAGCGGGAATCAAGATTCCTAGGGGAAATATCAATAACCTCAGATATGCAGACAACACCACCCTTATGGCAGAAAGTGAAGAGGAACTAAAGAGCCTCTTGATGAAAGTGAAAGAGGAGAGTGAAAAGGTTGGCTTAAAACTCAACATTCAGAAAACTAAGATCATGGCATCCAGTCCCATCACTTCAAGGCAAATAAATGAGGAAACAGTGGAAACAGTGGCAGACTTTAGTTTTGGTGGCTCCAAAATCACTGCTGATGGTGATTGCTGCCATGAAATTAAAAGATGCTTACTTCTTGGAAGGAAAGTTATGATCAACCTAGATATTATATTCAAGAGCAGAGACATTACTTTGCCAACAAAGGTCCATCTAGTCAAGGCTATGGTTTTTCTAGTAATCATAAATGGACATGAGAGTTGGACTATAAAGAAAGCTGAGCACCGAAGAATTGATGCTTTTGAACTGTGGTGTTGGAGAAGACTCTTGAGAGTCCCTTGGACTGCAAGGAGATCCAACCAGTCCATCCTAAAGGAGATCAGTCCTGGGTGTTCATTGGAGGGACTGATTTGAAACTGAAACTCCAATACTTTGGCTACCTAATGCAAAGAGCTGACTCATTTGAGAAGACCCTGATGCTGGGAAAGATTGAAGGCAGGAGAAGAAGGGGACGACAGAGGCTGAGATGGTTGGATGGCATCACTGACTCAATGGACATGAGTTTGGGTGGACTCTGGGAGTTGGTGCTGGACAGGGAGGCCTGATGTACTGCGGTCCATGGGGTCTCAAAGAATCGGACATGACTGAGTAACTGAACTGAACTGATGCTTCCTTTTAGTCTGCATTTACGTTTATGAGTATGTATAAATCTTTCACAGAGTCCTGTTGAGGTTCTCCTAGATATAGCCATAATATTAAAAAACACTGCTTTCTCTCCCACCTTCAAACTTAGAAAGGCAGCATAGTATACTGGCTAAGAACATGAAATCTAAAATTGAGCTGCTTGGGTTTGAATCCTTGGCTCTGCTACTTACCAGCTGTGTGACTGTGGGCTAGTTGCCTACCCTCTCTGTATTGTCCCATTCATAAAAAGGGAATAATAGAAGAACTGACTTCATTTGGGCTGTTATGAGGTTTAACTGAGTGAATGCAAGTGACATATAAAGTGTTTGATAAATGAAAGAAGTAAATATAAGTAATGATACACTTACTTCTTAGGGATAAAATGTATGAGATTACCTGTAAATTCTGGAAAATGCATGTTCCACATATGCATATCATTTTGTTTTTTTCTGCATACCTGTCACCATGCAATCACCAACGGTCTCCATATGTCTGATGGCCTACTTCACAAGATATTTCTTCAATTATACCCAAACTAAATGCTTGGAACTTGGGAAACAAAGAGAATTTATTCAGCAAGTCAGTGTCTTCTATTGAATCCAGTAATTCAGTATATTCTATTTTAATTCAGAAATTTAATATCTTCTGTACCATGTCATCTATTATCTTCTTTCCTTTTCTTCTCTAATTTTCTCATAGTTTTACTTCTCAATTTTTTATTCAATTCTTTTTCTGAGTTCAGTCAACAAAACTAAAACTTATTGTCTCATAAGGCGTTAGTGTAGGTCTTGAATATATAATAAGTGTTTAGGGAGACAGTTTGATGCTACTTTGACAAGCATTATGATGTTGCCGTACTAGAAAGTGAAAGTGAAGTCACTCAGCCATGTCCCACTCTTTGCAACCCCATGGACTGTAGCCTACCAGGCTAATCTGTCCATGGGATTGTCCAGGCAAGAGTACTGGAGTGGGTTGTTATTTGGAGACTCATCAAAAAACAAAATTAATTTGTGTTCAAGTAAATAGATCTAATCATCTGCCTTTCAATGATATATTAACTAGAGGTGAAAGAGATGATCTTATTTCTTAAATATGCATAGATACAACTGAAGAAATCTTATATACACTTACAGTTGCTGGGAAATGCTCCATTCTGGAATAGAGAGTTTTTATGTGGTCACAGAAACCCAACCCATAGAATCTTGGGGTTAAAATGGACCAATAGTCTTTCACATAATTCCATGTACAGTGAGGCTATTGTACAAGGTCAAGTCCATGTACATTGACCCCAACTGGACAAGTCCATTCTGTTCAGTTCAGTTAAGTCACTCAGTCGTGTCCAACTCTTTGTGATCCCATGAACTGCAGCACACCAGGCCTCCCTGTCCATCACCAACTCCTGGAGTCCATCCAAACCCATGTCCACTGAGTTGGTGATGCCATCCAATCGTTTCATCCCCTGTTGTCCCCTTTTCCTCCTGCCCTCAATCTTTCCCAAGATCAAGGTCTTTTCAAATGAGTCAGCTCTTAGCATCAGGTGACCAAAGTATTGGAGTTTCAGCTTCAGCATCAGTCCTGCCAATGAACACCCAGGACTGATCTCCTTTAGGATGGACTGGTTGGATCTCCTTGCAGTCCAAGGGACTCTCAAGAGTCTTCTCCAACACCACAGTTCAAAAGCATCAATTCTTCTGCGCTCAGCTTTCTTTATAGTCCAACTCTCACATCCATACATGACTACTGGGAAAACGACAGCCTTGACTAGATGGAATTTGTTGACAAAGTAATGTCTCTGCTTTTTAATATGCTGTCTAGGTTGGTCATAACTTTCCTTCCAAGAAGTAAGCGTCTTTTAATTTCATGGTGGCGATCACCATCAGCAGTGATTTTGGAGCCCCCAAAAATAAAGTCTGACACTGTTTCCACTGTTTCCCCACCTATTTGCCATGAAGTGATGGGACCAGATGCCATGATCTTTGTTTTCTGAATGTTGAGCTTTAAGCCAACTTTTTCACTCTCCTCTTTTCACTTTCATCAAGAGGCTCTTTAGTTCCTCTTCACTTTCTGCCATGAGGGTGGTGCCATCTGCATATCTGAGGTTATTGATATTTCTCCTGGCAATCTTGATTCCTGCTTGTGTTTCTTCCAGCCTAGCATTTTCATAATGTACTCTGCATAGAAGTTAAATAAGCAGGGTGACAAGATACAGCCTTGATGTACTTTTTTTCCTATTTGAAACCAGTCTGTTGTTCCATGTTCAGTTCTAATTGTTGCTTCCTGACCTGCATACAGATTTCTCAAGAGGCAGTTCAGGTGGTCTGGTATTCCCATCTCTTTCAGAATTCTCTATAGTTTATTGTGATCCACATGGTAAAAGGCTTTGGCGTAGTCAATAAAGCAGAAATAGATGTTTTTCTGGAACTCTCTTGCTTGTTCCATGATCCAGCAGATATTGGCAATTTGATCTCTGGTTCCTCTGCCTTTTCTAAAACCAGCTTGAACATCTGGAAGTTCACAGTTCATGTATTGCTGAAGTCTGGCTTGGAGAATTTTGAGCATTACTTTACTAGCCTGTGAGATGAGTGCAATTGTGCGGTAGTTTGAGCATTCTTTGGCATTGCCTTTCTTTGGAATTGGAATGAAAACTGATCTTTTCCAGTCCTGTGGCCACTGCTGAGTTTTCCACATTTGCTGGCATATTGAGTGCAGCACTTTCAGAGCATCATCTTTCAGGATTTGAAATAGCTCAACTGGAATTCCATCATCTCCACTAGCTTTGTTCATAGTGATGCTTCTAAGGCCCACTTGACTTCACATTCCAGGATGTCTGGCCCCAGGTGAGTGATGATCCTGGCTTTTAGTTTCAATGCTATTGTCTTCCTTAAGACCATAAGATTTTCATTTTCCCTTCTCTCAGTTACTGCACTCTAATCTCCCTAATTTGCCAGACCCTAACTTTCCTCCTCATCTCTCAAATATTGGTCCTTCAAAATGCCATCAGAGCTGGCTTAATTAAACAGAACACTGATTGGGTCCAGCTCCAGGCCTCAAACCTTAGTTTGCTCCTCAGTATTTGCAGAGTAACACACAAGCTCTGCAGATGACATACAGGACAGTTCAAGAAAACAGTCCAGGACTGGCTCACTCCACCTTCCAGTTAACCTCCCCTATAACCCATCTTCTTCTGCCATGCTTTACCATTTCTTTCCTGTGACACATCCTGCACCTTTCCAAGCAAGTCCTTCACTCCTGCTTTTTTTTTTCTTTCTTTTAAAAATATTTATCTGTTTGCATGTGCCGGGTCTTAGTTGCAGCATACAGGATCTTCAGTCTTCATTGCAACATGAAAACTAGACATGTGGGATCATAGTTCCCTGACTAGGGATTGAACCCAGGCCCCTTGCACTGGGAGCTCAAAGTCTTAGCCTCTGAACCACTAGAGAAGTCCCATTCCTGCTTCTCATTTCATTGGGATGTTCTTTGCTAATGTCTTCTAGTCAAAAGCCTATCCTTTCTTGACTCCTAATATAAAGGTGGGCTTGCCAGGTGGCACAGTGGTAAAGAATCCACTTGCCAATGCAGAAGACACAAGATACATGGATTAAACCCCTGGGTTGGGAATATCCCTTGGAGTAGGAAATGGCAACCTGTTCCAGTATTCTTGGAAAATTCCATGGACAGAGGAACCTGGCAGGCTACAGTCCATGAAGTCACAAAGAATCAGACACAAATGAGCACACAGCACAGCAATGTAAAGGCAAGCTCTTTTGCAAGACTCTCCTTGACATTCTCTCATTCTTTGTCCCACTGACAGTACATTTTATTATGTGCTATTGTATTTTGTCCTTCATGATACAACTTGGCACATTGTACTACAGAGACTTACCATTTGACAAATCTCTTCCTCACTGTGTTAAATCTCATTTAAAGCAAGAATTGATTTACCTGCTTTGAATCTCAGCACCAGAAAAGGATTTTACACCTAACTGGGATCTGAAAATTATCATTTAGTTTGGAGATCTCTCTGAATAAAGCATTCTATGGGGGAGCAATCCCAGTTTATCTGTGATGGATGATATCAATTCAAGATGATTTACTGGGGATGAAATATGAAGTTGAGTGAATTATAAGATTTGGTTCTTGCCAAATCTAAACTTGGTAAAATTATTTTCAAAGGAAACTGAGATTTATGTTCTTAATTACTGGCTCAGTAATGACAGGTTTTTGAAAAAGAACCTAAAGAAATAGAGAACTTGCCAACTAGGGCAGAATAAAATTCCCAGTCACTCTCAAAGTAAATCATCCACTGGCTTCACTGCAAAGACTTGGCTACATCAACAAACAATTTCAAGGTTGTAAGGCCAACATTATAAGCAATCAGAGACTGAGTCATTACTAAAAATAATAATATCAAACTAAAAAGTTACTTTTTAAAGAGCATTAATTCATTTTAACAGTACTTTTGAACTGGAAAAAAGTTAAAAATCAAACAAACAAAAAGCCCAATGTTGCCAATATTATAGGCTCTGCTAAGAAGTCTTCTTCAGCAAGTTGCAAACATCTCCTATTAAAGGAAAAACTAAAGAAAACTGAAAGTGGCTTTAAACTCTTAAACTAAAGAGCTGGACTGAGCAACTATCCAGAAAATGGAGGCTCAAATTAACATTTACTCCTTTACCTGGCTTCTTCAGGTCATATATTCACTCCTTGCAGGAAAGACCTCTTATACCTGAACCTGACACAGACCACTAATCACTGTGCCTGCGTGCTAAGCTGCTTCAGTCGTGTCTAGCTCTTTGTGACCCCATGGTTTGTAGCCTGCCAGGCTCCTCTGTCATGGGATTCTCCAGGCAAGAATACTGGAATGGGTTGCCATGCCCTCCTCCAGGGGCTATTCCTGACCTGAGGATTGAACCCATGCCTCTTAAGTTTTTTGCATTGGCAGACAGGTTCTTTACCATCAGCGATACCTGGGAAGCCCCACTAAACACTGTACTGAACACCTAGAAAGCACTTGTTACGTGATTATGTTTTGCTCCATTTGAGACAACTGGCTAAATTCCTTTACCTCACATTCCAAGTACAGACACAAGAGAATTAGTTTTTGTTTTTTTTTTTTTTAGCCTAAAATGTTGACTTATATTACATGCTGAATTATGTCACCTTCAAATCTGCGTGTTGAAATCCTAATCCCAAGTATCTCAGAGTGTGGCTGTTTTTGGAGGGAGGGCCTTTATTTTGTAAAAAATATTTAAGACGAAATAGATAAAATGAGGTCATTAGAGTGGGCCTTGATCCACTGTGCCTGGTGGCATACAGGAAGAGGAGGCTAGGACACAGACAATATGCACAAAGGGAGGATCAGGGGAGACACAAGGGAAAGGGGTCCATCCGCAAGCCAAGGACAGAAGCTTAAGAAACCAATCCTGCAGACACCTTGATCTTGAACTTCTAGTCTCCAGAATTGTCAGGAATAAATTACTGCTGTTCAAGTCATACTATCTGTGGTGTGGTGACCCAAGGACAAAGGAGCAGATAAGCACGGAGGGTCTTGGAAAGCAGGAATGGAAAAACCAGACCTTATCGTCCTTCCCTCCCGAATGTGGTAACTATTAGTGGAACAGTACAACCTGTCTCCCCACCTCCCCCATCAGTTCAGTTCAGTCGCTCAGTTGTGTCCGACTCTTTGCGACCCCATGAATCACAGCACGCCAGGCCTCCCTGTCCATCACCAACTCCTGGAGTTCACTCAGACTCACGTCCATTGAGTCCGTGATGCCATCCAGCCATCTCATCCTCGGTCGTCCCCTTCTCCTCCTTCCCCCAATCCCTCCCAGCATCAGGGTCTTTTCCAATGAGTCAACTCTTCGCATGAGGTGGCCAAAGTACTGGAGCTTCAGTTTCAGCATCATTCCTTCCAAAGAAATCCCAGGGCTGATCTCCCTCAGAATGGACTGGTTGGATCTCCTTGCAGTCCAAGGGACTCTCAAGAGTCTTCTCCAACACCACAGTTCGAAAGCATCAACTCTTCTGTGCTCAGCCTTCTTCACAGTCCAACTCTCACATCCATACATGACCACAGGAAAAACCATAGCCTTGACTAGATGGACCTTAGTCGACAAAGTAATGTCTCTGCCTTTGAATATACTATCTAGGTTGGTCATAACTTTTCTTCCAAGGAGTAAG